>JACXGJ010002440.1:0-56578 GCA_016801105.1 Esox niger | reverse complement strand
TAATTACAAATTGTAGTTTACGATTTATTAGCTATTTCGTTGAATATGCTAATAAACCAGCTAATTCGCGAGATCAAAAGTAAACATAATTCTGTATCCCAGCTAAGATGGATGGTGCTAGCTAACGACGCTATATTAGCTAGCAAACTTGTGTTCATTACGTGATCTGCAGGTTCTTGTTGCTAGCTACCCTAGTTAGCTGCTAACTTGACCATCATGTGTCCTTTTTCCTTGTCTAACTATTAGATAATCGTCTCTTACTCGCCTGTTAGGTTATCCGGCATTTCTAAACAATTCGACAACGGTTTTGGAACTACTGCTTTCTAGCTAGGGAGTTATCTAGCCAGTAGACCGTACAAGGCAGGCTCTCTGGAATGTTTACATTCAACGCCAACTTGCTATCTTAGCTGGTCTTCAGGTAATGTTAGCTAGATTGCAGGTTTCATACGCAGTGATTTGTTTACAATAATCGACATAACAAGTGCGTTAGTTAACACTATGACATACTATCTTTGTTGTTATTAGGGTGTGAGAAAAGTCACGCTGTTAGTTGTCTCAACAATGACAAATCACAGTCGTATCTCAAGCAACCATTTGGATATTCATCTCATCAAACTGTAGTTAGGTAATTTAATAATTGTAAGTCAAAGGGTAAAGCTTCGATGTAAAGCTTATACTCTGAATATAATTCATATTTTTTTAAACAACTGGTGTCACCATTTCTCTAACAAACGTCTGCAACTATTTGTATTACACAGATGGATGGATATTTTAGATTATATTTTAAGGTTAAATCTTTAAATCAAGTATTCAAAAAATTAGATGACCAGCAGTTCAAATAATACCTGCTCATCAGAAGTAAATGTAATTTTCGTAACTGCCACAATTAATATAATAATAGTGTAAATCCAGGTAGGTCTTCACCATAGTCATACATGACCAGCAGGGTTAAATAATAATCCCAGTGGCAACCAAGGGTGCAAAAAAGTTGAATAAGCTGGGGTTAACAATTGCAATTATCAGCAAATCAGTATTTTATGGGAAAGATTGAGTGGCAAATATTTCTCTTCATACATTTGACAGGATTGCATTTTTGTTTTGTTGATAGATCATGACTGCAAAACGGAGAGTGGGTGCAATGGCTGCAAAAAGAATGAGCTGCACAGCTGTAGTGTGTTATCATTGATTGTGATGGCTTTTTGTTGTTTTTTGCAGGCTGTCGTTTTATCGCAGATGTGTGGTGGACTGTAAGCTGGGCTGCTATTTGTAAACATCATCTTTTTAGCCCTCTCCCTGTCCTATACCTTTTCCCTAAAGCCTTTATACATTTTAAATGGTACACAACCATGTAGTAACAAGACAGAGCCTTTAAACTTCTACCTCTTCTCAGTCTGTGCTCATGGGTACTGCTGTCTATTATTTCCATGTTTAAATGGGGGTGAATGTACTCTGTGCCTGGTCTACTACAGTACTTAAATTCACACCCATTTGTAAATTTGCTCCAATGCACATTAGTGTGTGTGCTCCCTGGCCCTTATGCCAGCTGTGCTATCACTCCGGGTTTTGTTAGTCCACTTTTAGTGATAATCCAATCAGCTGCTAGCTCGTTGGCTAGTCAGCCAATCCGTTCCCACCGACCCCCTCCCTTGCAGAATGAACGGCTCTCTTTTAACCCCACCCAGTCCACGGGCAGCCAGCTCTTCCCCACTGCCCCCTTCACCCTCCCCGTCCCCTCCTTCACCCTCCCTTTTGCCCTTGTCCCTTCGGCCACCCCCTCTACCCCCTCCCCTCGCTCAGCCTCACCCTTCCTCCCTATCGGACACCCCCACACCCTCTCCATCCCCCTGCCTGAGCTGGACGGAGTTCTGTGAGCTTCATGCTCGCATGGCTGCTGGGGACTTCGCCCGCCACTTCCGGGCATTCCTCCTTGAAAACCCACACTACTCACCTGACTCTGCCTCCGCCTTCTGCCGCCGCTTCACCGACCGCTTCGTCCGCCATTTCCAGAGCGAGCTTGAGGGGGTTGTGGTGGCACCGGGCGCACCCCCTGGGATGGAGGCGGGGAGCTGGGCTCCCCAGTCAGACGCCACCTCCCTGGAAGAGGAAGCGATCTCCCCCCCTCCCATTGCCGAGGGAGCCTGCTATCACCCCTGTGCTCCAGCCAACCCAGCACGAGCTCTGCCCAAGCCCGCCCCCACACGGCTGGTATTGGAGACACGAAGCGGGGACCGGTTTCAAGATTCTTATGCTGTCACAGCCGTCCTCCCCCCGTCCTCCTCCTCCTCATGCTCCTCGGTGGGAGGAGGAAACAACGGCAGGCGTGATGAGAGGGGGGCCACGGTTAATGTCAAACACTTCCCTGGCCCTGGCAATGGTGAAGCAACGGCTGAGGAAGAGGAGGACAGCTGGGTGGGCATACCTGTTGTGGGTGAGGAGGCAGAGCCAGACGAGGTGGAGGCGGACATTTGCCTAGACAATTCAGACCCCTCCCACCTGACCCGGATGCCTGCTTCCCTGTTGTCTGACACATCCCCTCCCTGCGCCAAGGGCAATGGTACACCGGCCTCAGCGGGAAGCCAGTCCAAAGCCAAACTGAAGAAGCGATTCTCCCTGCGGAGCGTCGGACGGAGTGTGCGCGGCAGTGTCAGGGGAATCCTGCACTGGCGCAGCTCATCCAGCGACGCCTCCCAGAGTTCATCCCAGTTGCCATCCAGCTACAGCTACACCATGGGGGTCCATGATGCCGCCGGCGGCTCCTCCTCTAAGAGGAATTTTGCCACCCAGCCCCCCACGCCCACCTCCTCCATGCCAGTGTCCCTCTCCCTGCCACTCTCTCTCCCCCACTCTTCCTCCTCTTCCCTGCCCCCATCCTCCTCCAGTAGCGCCACCTCCCTCTCGCTGTCAGAGGCGCGGGACCGCCGGCGGAGCAATGGCGAGGGAGGTGAGAAGGAGAAGTGGAGCCAGCGGCTAGAGAAGCTGCGCCTGTCTCGCTCGCCGCCCCCGATCCTGTCATCTGCGCCCCCCTCGGCTGTGGTATCACCTGCCTCCGGATTGCCGCCCAGCAGTTTGGCCCAAAGGAAGACAGGGCGGCTGGTGCGGGAGGGAGGAGTCAGCGTCAGCTCCTCCAATCCAGATGAGTTTACCGGGGGCCACAGTGGTTTCCCTGGCTTCTCCTTCGGCCTACTGCACCATGGGACCCAGGAACACAACAACGCTGGCACCGGCCTAAACAACACCAGCTCCACGACCCAGACGGCAGCGCCACCTCTTGTCCCTGGGGGCACTGTAGGCTGGAGGGGCGGCCGGTGGCATAAGTGCCGCCTAGCCTTGAGGGAGAGGGACAAGGAGGGGGAGCGGGGCGAGGAATACTACCTGGAGTTCTACATCCCTCCTAAGGTAAGTGTCAGCAAGGAGGTTCTGTGTGAATTCTAGGTGTGCTAAAGCAGGGCTTCTGTACTTTTCTTTCTGTACACTTCATTACATTCCTCATCTTTATGTAGCTGTTTCTTAAATTGGGCTTTTTTTCATGGACCTAGGAACATGGTTTTTATGCTAATTTCCTGCATGCATTTTTACACATGATGTATTTTAGGTAGGCTTAGTTATATTGGATTTTCCCAAAGTTTTCTCTACTAAATAGGTAAGGGTAAGATATAAGAAATATCTGATTATATTATTTTTTGCAGTAAACAATTGTCTAAAGCGACAATCACACATGGCATGAAATGACTTGCCATGCAAAGTCACATTTTTCTGACTCATGGATTTCAGAAGTGTTGCTCAGATTCAAAATGATTTGGAAACAAATCAAGATATTCACATGTGCAGTAGCATTGCATCTTTTTATTGGCAGTTTCCAGCATGTTTTCAACCTAAATTATTAAGGTGTTGTTGTAAAGATTGATATGTTGTTTTAAGTCAGTATAACATTCTAATAAACAAATTTACTCAAAAAAGGAAGGTCCTGTTATGTCCAGTATGTACTAGTTATTATAACAGGCTGCCCCCAATATGTCCACTTGTCCACTCACAGCTGCACATGGTTTCAAGGTGACAGGCAAAGGTTTTCTCATTTATTCATACCTTTTTTCATACAGTAGCAGAATAAACCATACAATGATCTGCTATAAAAATTATCAAAGTAAATTGCATATCCTTGGTAGACTACAACATCAGAGGAGTTGAAGAAAGCTACTTGGTTAGAATGCTCAGAAAATAAGCCATTGGCGGGCGTTGTGTAAATTACATAATCTCTAAAGGTTAGAGAAGGATATGAGCTTTGTTCAAATTCACATACTGTATATTTGCTGTATATAGATACTGTATATTATGCTGTATATGTATTGTTGGGAATGCAATTAGAATTCTGGTACCTTTTACATTCAATACAGTCAGAAAGGGGTGCACCTGAAATGGATCAAATCTTGATGTGCACTGTCATTTAATGTGCTGTCACATCCGATGTGTTTGAAAAATCACCATGTGCATTTTTTAGGTGTGCAATTTGTTTATGTTATGAATTCTTACTTTACATAATTCTTACTTGTAGGATGAATCTTTAAGCTTAACATGGAAGCGTCTGTTGTAATTCTATGGTATTCCTCTTTCCTGTCTGTCTTCATGTCTCCTCAGTCCTCCAAACCCAGGCTGACTGTCCCTTGTAGTTCTGTAGTGGATGTGAGGAGCACCACAGCTCTGGAGGTGCCAGACAAGGAGAACACCTTCCTTCTGCAGGTAACAGTTTAATCCTTTCATCACCCTCTTTTCTTTTCTCATTCCTTTCACCTCTTTGTCTTCTGTCAGTTAATTTTAGTTCTGATAGTTGACTCTGGTTTGTCTTGCATTGACTGACTTGCATTTGAATGTTCCCCTCTCACTCTCTTGCCTCTATCTCACTCTCCATATATCCTTATTGCTTTGTCTCTCACTATTATGCTCACTCTCTCTAACCTTTTATATTTCTAAACATGTCTTTAATTGTCTTCTCCCTTTCCCTACTATCTGTCAGTTGGAGGGACAAGTGCAGTATGTGATTGAGACCCGAGACGCTGTGCAAATGAGGGCCTGGTTGAGTGACATCAGAAATGGCATATGCATCAGGTAAGCTGGAACAGAACAGTACAGAAGCAGTGTGGCGGTCAAAATTAAAAGTGAGCAAAATAGTTGAACTGATGGATAGCATTGCTTGTGTAAACTGCCCAGTGTGTTCTTTAAAATATAGCACAACATAATTACTTAATAATTAGTCTACAATTTATTTCAGTTTAATTTTTTTGAGCTATGTTCTATTTGCACTTCTGGTTAGATGCTAACTGCCTTTTGTTGTACTGTGCCTGTACTGTTCAATGACAAAGTTTAATCTAATCAAGTTTTAATGAGCAATTTTAAAAAGCACCTTTTCAAACACAAGAATTGTTTGGGCATGGGTTTTTGGATAATGACTTTATATTTTCGTTAGGCAGTTTAAGTCAGTGAAAAAAGATATCAAACGTGCCCTTGGGCTAGGTACTGATTACTCTTGAAAAGAGTGTCTGCTACTTATACTCTGCCTAATACTCTTAGTCATTTTAGGGGCAAGGCCATTTGGCCTTCGATGGCAGAATTGTTTTTAGGCCATTGATTGATACAAAGGCCGTTGATTGAAATAAAATGATTTGGAGCTTACAAATAAACAACTTGAATTGCTGATTAAAACATGCATAACATAAAAACATTCATTATTCACTTTTTTAATATCATATTTTGAATAATACATGTGATGTTGTTTCCACATAAGAAGTAAAATTATCTTGTTTTAATCCTTGAAATTACATATACTCCTCCCTCAAAATGTTTGCAGATTCTGGAAGTAGTTTCATTTCAGAAGTTATTGCCGAACCGCGTAAGCGGAGCTGGCCTAGAAGAGCGAATGTCTTTTACTCACTGACTGACTTACTACCGCTTGTTAAATAGCATAGTGGTTGGAGAAGAGGACCTGTAAACTATAGGTCCTGCGTTCGGATCTCCTCAGTGAAGTACGCATTATGAATTATTCTGTATTGGGGTAAAGGTTGCTGGCTAAAACCTTTAGTGTCTATTTAGTAAGCCTGAAATAAAAAGATTTTCGAAGTACACATCTGTGAATGTGTGTTTTGGTCAGGATAGACAAACACGTTTGCTGGCTACATACAGTAGTTACATTATAGTTTGCCTTCACTAAAACCGTATACGGTTATATTGCGACTGTTTCTGGCATGGAAAATGTCATCTTCAATCTCGCTAGCAATTGCTCAATTCTTATGATTATTCCTAGGAAGTTAGTAGAAACTAGTAAGCCTATTTCTGGCTAATATGCTGTGAAAACAGCCAGTGGCAAAAGCCATACAGTTCATAGATGCTATGGTGGAGATAAACTTAATAAGATACGTTAGTCAGTTTAAAACAATGCTCAATGGTGTCTAGTGACTGTTGGAATGTGTAATGCCACGTGTAATGCTGTGACGTAGTAGTTACAGGCAGTGCCACTCACGTGGCAGACCTAATTTCGAATCTATTGAGAGCAACTACATTTATTAATTTTATTTAGTTTACAGTTATACAGTATTGCAACTATTTCCAGTAGATTCCACAGTTCTCTCATCTTTTCACTTAAAGAAAAGGTTAGTTATCGTCACCTATATTGATTATTTGTTATTGTATCAATGTCATTCACGAATTATAGAAAAAAGTATGTTGTTATGCCATGAAATGAAATAATAAAATAACAACCGGTCAAAATAACCCCAGAAAGTATGCATTGTGACCTGAAATAATGCAAAGAAAACAAATTCATATACATTTTTCAACAACAAAATACTCATGTTTTAACTTAAGAACATTTCAGAAATCATTAATTGGTGGAATTGCCCTGATTTTTTTATTACAGCTTGCATGCGTCTTGGCATGCTCTCCACCAGTCTGTCACATGACTTTATGCCACTCCTACTATTGGGCGACTTTATGCCACTCCTGGCACATTGAAGTAGCTTGGGTTTGTTTAATGGCCTGTGTCCATCCATCTTCCTCTTGATCAAATTCCAGAGGTTTTCAATGGGGTTCCGATCTGGAGATTGAGCTGGCCATGACAGGTTCTTGATCTGGTGGTTCTCCATCCACACCTTGATTGACCTGGCTGTGTAGCATCGTCTTGCTTGAAAAAAACTCTTCTTAGAGTTGGGGAACATTGTCAAAGCGGAAGGAAGCAGGTTTTCTTCCATTATTTGGAATTTGGGAGTAGTGTTGTCAGTAGTTTATAGAATAAAACTAAAATGTTAATTTTACTCAAACGCATACCTATTAATAATAAAGCAGAGAAAATGAAAATTTCACTCGTCAGTGAAGATGACCTAACTCCATTCTTCTACGGTCCAATCCTTATTGTCTTTTGCAAACTTCAGCCTGGCTCTTCTCTGCTTCTAGTTGATGAAGAGATTTTTTTCTAGCTTTGCACGACTTCAGCCCTGGCCCTAGGAGCCTGTTTCGAACGGCCCTCGCCGTGTACTGCACCCCAGCTGCTGTTTGCCATTCTTTTTGTAGGTCCCTTCATGTCATTCAACGGTTGTTGAGTGACATTTGAATGAGTTGACGGTCATCTCAGTCAGTGGACAGTCGTTTTCGCCCTCTGCCAGTCTGTAGCTTTGTTGTCCCCAATGTCTGTTGCTTGACCTTGTTCTTATGAACCGCCTTCTTTGAAATGTTTAGGAAGGAAGCAACCTGACGCTCACTGTATCCCTCTGCCAGTAAAGCCAGAATTGAACCCTCCTTTTCCTCACTCAAAGCATTTCTTTGAAACTCTTTTGTCATGCTGAATTTTTTATTTTATTGGTTCAAATTACACTTTGAGGTACAATTTGCACTGTTTTTGCCATCTGGCTGTTCCAATTGCAATAGGATAGTGATGACCACAGTAGTATTGTTTATACTTTTCCTCATTAAATTTAATTTGGTTCAGGTAATCACCTAATGAGTACCTCATTAAGTAAGATGAGGTGGGCCTGTGTTGGTATTTAACAGATACTGGAATGGAAAGCCTGCCATATGTAGAGATGCTGATTTAAGAATTAATTAGGAGTTGTATGCGCTGTATGTATTTATTTAAGTAATTTTTTTATTTTTCCCCCCACCACAAACACTCCCATGTCTAGTGAAACCTAACATTACTTTTCGGAGCCCTCAAAAAGCATTCAGGTATGTTCTCTGGTGTTCTCCCACATGGAGGTCGGAACTTTCCCACCTTCTAGTTGCCCATGAACTCCCCTTCCATAACAGAGGTTTGATTCAGATAGCCTTTCTTGTGGTTGTTCTCAGTTGCAAACTACAAACAAACTTGCAAACAGACTGCAGACCGCAAAATGTTGACAGTAGCAGGGGCATAAAGCAAAGGCCATAGTGGCCGTAGGGTGATTTTTGGGGCATTACGGCCAGAGCATAGGGCAACGACAGCCATGGCCGTTGTGGAATTCCTATGCTGGTGTATACCCTTGTATTCATTGTCAACTATGGCTTTGTCCACCAGAAGCAGTGTCCACTTTAACAAACATTGTATGTCTTTGCTCAACAGTGAACAGGAAAACACGGAAGGTGTGTGTGAAGGACCCATTAACATCAGCGGAACGCCTGAATTCAGTGACCGCCTTTCTCAAGGTGAGTGATTGATTGGTTGATTCAAATTGCATCCTGTAGAGCCCTCCCCTGGCTCTAGGGAAGTGTAATCTTTGAGGCATTCCAATCCAAAAATGTCTTTGCAAAAGGCCAACTTCAATGTCTTGCGCACCAAAATAACATAATAGAAGTCATTAAAATACCCTTGCTGTTGCCCAGTAAGGGGATTGGTTTCAGTGACCGTATGTGTTGAGTTGAGAAAGGGTTCCCACTTTGAACCAGTTATTTTCTCTGAGTGGTCAAACTCTGGATAGCTCAATTTACTGCACCTGCAGCTTCCATTGGCGATTCACTACAAACAGTTGGTGTGCCTTACTGCTATTATAACTTTTTATTAACGCAATTCGAAGAGTGAAATGTAGAAAATCAGCAGGGGATCAAATACCCCCCCCCCTCACTGTATATCTATATTACATTCTGCCATATTATAATGCTGAATTTTACAGAATTTAGTCTATGGTAATGCCAGAGTGTGTATCCCTTTCTGTCTCCTTGCAGTGTGTTACGGGGGCGTGGGCGGCTCGTCACCGCTTATGGACCCTCTTCCCCCAGAATTACCGCCCCGTGCCCCTCTGGACGAACTAGACGGGCGCGGGGGTGGTGCCGGCCTGGGTACGCCATTCGCCGAGACACCGGATGCCACCGGTAAATTCAGCATGGTCAATCAGCAGCCCTATACCCAAATGTGCAGATGAGGCGGGTACAGCATTTTCAGCTGTGTAACCTGTTCTTCCCAGGCTCGTTCCTATTCTCGGACACGGTGGTGACAGTGGAGCACCCCCTGAGCGAGTGCCAGTGGTTCCATGGGACGCTGTCGCGCCTCAAGGCGGCCCAACTGGTGCTGGCAGGGGGCCCAGCCAGCCACGGTGTATTCCTGGTGCGCCAGAGTGAGACGCGCCGTGGAGAATACGTCCTCACCTTCAATTTCCAGGGCAAGGCTAAGGTACGACGGCTGGGGGGGTAGAATGAGTGAATTCAAAACGGCACAAGAGAGGGCTTGATATTTATGTTTGCTCATCTGTTTCTCGTGACAGTCCGACATTTTTTTGCCGGACTTTCAAAGTACGCATCCGTGCATGTGTTTTGCATCAGGATAGACGAATGCTGGCTAAAACCTTCAGTTGTTACGTTATAGTAAGCCTAAAATAAAACTGTTTAGGGTTATTTTGCGACAATTTCTGGTGGAAACCCCTTGAGCAGTAAAATAGTAGGGGTTCCTGTGATTCTCTTGTCTTTTCACTTGACAAAAAGGTCAGTTATCTTCACCAACATTGATAGTTATTTAATCAATGTCATTCACGAATGAAAGAGAAACGAATGAAAGGGAAACGAATGAACACAGCCACTGGTGGGTGACCCATGTTTGAATCCAGGGAGGGTGGTAACCACATTCATCAAATTTTATTGCGGACCGGCTGAACTAGGCTTGCTTGGTTCCTTTTCTGGTTTAGCTTATGATTTCGTTTTTGGCCAAAGGTTGCATTTGAGGTTTGCATAGAATTATTGCTAGGCATTACCATTTAGAATTAGGTATTTGGGCTAGGTTGAGTTTATATTTATATATATATATAAAATGATACATTTTTAGAGCATTCAACTTAATTGTCCTCAATTATAAATGTACTCTCTTCCACTCTGTCTTGATACCGTTCTCTCTTTCACACTGAGAGTGTTTCTCACACTCTCGTGTCATCCATTCATCATCCCCCCTCTCCCTCTCATCCACCCTATCCCTCTCATCCACCCTATCCCTCTCATTCATTCTTTCTCACATCCATCCTCTTTCTTGCATCCATTCTTTGTCATCCATCCGCTCTCATCTATCCTCTCTCTCTATCATCTCTCCCCGTCTCTCCTGCAGCACCTGCGTCTGTCCCTGAATGACGAGGGCCAGTGCCGGGTGCAGCACCTGTGGTTCCAGTCCATATTCGATATGCTGGAGCATTTCCGTGTGCACCCCATTCCACTGGAGTCCGGTGGTGCTTCCGATGTAACCCTCATCAGCTTTGTGGGCGCCACCGCCGTCAGGCAGCCAGGTAACAAGTCATGGGTGAAAGGTGCAGAGCGGGAATAGGATATGCTGATAAAGTGAACCTACAATGTGGCTTTATGGATGTAACGTCATGCAAGTACACCCATGAGTGTATACTGTGTATTTGTGTGTCTTCCTTTCGTATGTAAGTAGTAATGCCACTGTATGTGTTAAAACATGGCTACTGCATGACATTTCTGCCAATGTCGTCATAACACTAGATCAGGTGCATTGCTTCCTCATCCTGTGTACACTACATCATGCATACACACACAAACACATACATATGTCTTTGATTTGATATCACATCAGCCAATTCATGCTTGCCCATACACCTGTCACCTTTTTCCTGACGCTTTACTACACACACGCACGCGTGTGTGTACATTTAAACGTCCCAAATCAAGGAGTTTGCCGTCCCCTCCTGTACCCCAATACCCCACCCATCGCCCACCTTCCAGAGCTCTGATTGGCTGTCTCTGTTGTGTTTTCGTTGGGTCATTCTTCGCAGGCCGGGACAGGGCAGGCAGCCGGCCCACAGTCTGTGAAGTCATCAGCACGCGCCACCCTGACTCTCCATCAACCCCCATCTCTGACTGTGTGTAAGTGAGACCAGACTCCACAAAGAGAGACTGACTGACTGAGTGAAAAAGACTGACTGACTGAGTGAGTGAGTGAGAAAGAGACTGAGTGACTGAGTGACTGAGAATGAGATACTGGCTGACTGAGTGAGAATGAGAGATATACTGACTGAGTGAGAATGAGAGAGATACTGACTGAGAATGAGTGAGATACTGACTGAGTAAGAGAGAAAGAGAGAGAGACTGGCTGGCTGGCTGGCTGACTGTGTGAGTGAGAATGAGAGAGATACTGACTGATTGACTGAGTGAGAAAGAGATATTGACTGAATGAGAAAGAGATACTGACTGACTGATTGACTGAATGAGAATGAGAGCGATTGACTGACTGAGAATGAGAGAGAGGCTGACTGACTGACTGGCTGAGTGAGAAAGAGAGAGAGAGACTGACTGATGACTGAGAAAGAGAGAGATTGACTGAGTGAGTGACTGACTGACTGACTATGAGAGAGAGCAAGACTGACTGACTGTGTGAGAGAGAGAGTGAGAAAGAGAGAGAGAGACTGACTGATGACTGAGAAAGAGAGAGATTGACTGAGTGAGTGAGTGACTGACTGACTATGAGAGAGAGCAAGACTGACTGACTGACTGTGTGAGAGAGAGAGTGTGACTGAGTGAGTGTGACTGAGTGAGTGTGACTGAGTGAGTGTGACTGAGTGAGTGTGACTGAGTGAGTGTGACTGAGTGAGTGTGACTGAGTGAGTGAGACTGAGTGAGTGAGTGAGACTGAGTGAGTGAGTGAGACTGAGTGTGAGACTGAGTGCGGGTATGGGGAGGGTGCAAGAACGAGACGAGCTGCAGCCTTGACACTCGAGCAGGGGCAGTGTGGAGCCAGTGGGTGGGATTTATAACTACAGTTTACTCACACACCATCTACAAGTGATTTTGTTGATCGCAAAGTTATGCATTGTTATCTTATGAATCTAGACTCTTCCTCTTTGTAATGATTTCAATGTGTGTTCATTGGAGTAAGTTATGTCATTTCGCAATCGATAAAGCAACTTCTTTAACATATTGATTGCCTGACACCGACCCATGACCTGCCCAGTGGCCTGACACCGACCCATGACCTGCCCAGTGGCCTGACACCGACCCATGACCTGCCCAGTGGCCTGACACTGCCGTATGTCCTGTTTTATTATGGAGAGGAAATCTGATTTTATTGATTTATCAAAGTAATAGTTACAATCCTTATATATATATGCAATACCAGATGGAAAAATGAATTGGTATTAGACGAATCTACTGGTAAATAAACGCAAATCAAATGTGTGTCTACTCTTTTTCATCGTAGATTGTGATCAAATGATTATACATTAATCATTATATTTATTATACATTCTTATCTCACCTCTGGCACTGTTTCTTCACCTCTAAAATATGCTGCAATATTTCCATACTTAAGAAACCCGGTACAGAGCCCAAACATTTCAATAACCTCCATCCTATTTCTAACCTGCCTTCTCGATCTAAAATCCTTGAAAAAAACAGTTGCATGCACACTTGTCTGACCAATAACCTCTGAAGAATTCCAATCTGGTTTTCGCCCCTGCCACAGCACTGAAACAGCACTGGTAAAAATCACTAATGATCTTCTCATGGCAGCAGACTCTGGACTATTAACCATTCTCATCCTCCTTGATCTGAGGACAGTATTTTACACCATCTCTCATAACATCCTCCTTGATGGACTATTCTCCATTGGTATAACTGACACACTTTTGGACTGGTTTCAATCCTATCTTTCTGGCCACACTCAGTTCTTCCAACTCAGAACTTTCAAATCAAATCCATCTCCTGTCATTACCGGTGTTCACCAGGGCTCTGTCCAGGGGCCTCTTCTGTTTATCATCCATCTACTTCCTCTTGGTCAAATCTTTCGTAAATTAAATATCCATTGAATGGAGATTGCACGCCTGTAATAGCTAACTTGCATTAGATGCTTATTAACTCAGAACCTTGCAACCAATTAAATCACGAGACGTATGTAGTTATATGTACTATGTACGGTATGTAGTGGGTGGGACTTATAACTAGTTATAAGTCTGTAGTTAAGTCCCACCCACAGGCTCAGCACATCTCCAGGCTTCACATCAGTTCTGCTTGGGGAGTGCCCCAGCTGCTGCCAGATACTTTTGGAAGACTGTCTGACTGACTGACTGGGAAGCTGGCTCATTGACTGACTGAGGGAGGCTGACTGACTGAGTGAGTGAGACTGTGTGAGTGGGAGACCAAGATGAACAGACAGACGGACGGAGAGAGAAACAGACGGATGGATGGAAAGACCAAGATGGACAAAGAGAGTGAGCGAGATAGTGAGTCTCTGAGCCTTCACAAGATTAGAAAAAAACCTGAACTATAAGCAGGCTGGGAAACATTCCAACTGTGGGTGGGGTGAGGGAATACAGAGGAAGAACAATTTGGGAATGGAGTATAGTATTTATGCATGACTGTAAGTTTGTAAAAGTTGGCCAATCCTGGAATGTCTGACAGGCAGTTTCTGTGCTGACAGAGTCAGTTTGGATCAGGTAGTGAGTAGAAGACAGACAAGTTTTATGAGCTTCAGCACTCAGTCGTTCCCGTTCTGTGGCCTACCACTACACGGGTGTTATTTTTCTCTACAGTACAGGCTAATCTGCTGCCTGTATTTGCCTATGGAGGTTGAGTTGCAGTGTGCTCGATTTTTCAGCATTAGATTTTGGCTCAACAGAAGGGTGTCCAAATACTCTTGGACATGAAGAGTATTACATTTACAAGAACTTCCCAAGAGGTAGATAAGAAATTGGTAGGGATGGGAGAGGTGTGACCTTCTGCACCATAAAGTTTATTTAGTTATAATCCCCCTGAACTATTCCAAATGAAACATCAAACACATGACAAAGTACAGAACAGTCCTAGACAAAACATTCTAGAGCGTTCTAAACCAAAATCACCAAATGATTGAGGGCAGGATTTAAACTCTCATCAAAAACCAAAGTAAACAATTGAATTCACCGGCTGTTCCAACTTGTGTGAATTTCATCACAGGCACTTACAATGGGCCTGTATGCACTCTTGACAACATCTGGGCATGTTGTCCCATCCTGATGAGACGGCGGATGGTGTCCTGGGGGTTATCCCAGATCAGGGCATCAGTGAGCTCCTGGACAGGCTGTTGCTTATTGGTGATGCAACAATACTTAACGTCCCTGAGGTTCTCAATTGGATTCAGGTCTTGGGAACATGAGGGCAAGTCAGTGGCATCAATCCTTTCATCTTCCATGAACTGTCTACACACTCTTGTTACATGAGGCCAGGCATTGTCCTGCACCAGGAGGAACCCAAGGCTCACTGCACGAGCATAAGGTCTGATAATGGGTCTGAGGATTTCATCCCAGTAGCTAACAGCAGTCAGTGTTCCATTGGCTAGTATGTGGAGGTCTCTGCAACCCTCCTAGGATATGCCTCCTCACACCCTCACTGACCCACCACCAAACCGGTCATGCTGGATGATGTTGCAGGCAGCATAATGTTCTCCATGGCGTCTCCAGACTCTCACATCTGCCGTATGTGCTCAGTGTGAACCTGCCCCCATCTGTGACAAGACAGGGCGACAATGGTGGTCCTGCCAATTCTGGTGTTTTCTGTCGAATGCCACTCGAGCAGCTCTGGCAATGCTCCTCCTGTTCCTTTCTCACACAAAGGAGCAGATACTGGTCCAACTGCTGGGTTGATGCCCTTCTACGGCCTAGTCCAGCTCTCCTCGTGCAACAGCCCGTCTCCTTGAATCACCTTAATGCTCTTGATACTATACTGGGAGACAGCAAACCTTGTGACAGCACGTATGGATGTGCCATCCTGGAGGATCTGGACTGCCTATGCAACCTGAATGGGTTGCAGGTACTGCCTCAAAATACCAATAGTGACAAGGACACTAGCAAAACACAAAACTACAGAAGAATCAGTCAGGAAGGATAAGGAGAGAGCAATTTTCTTTAGCCACCACCTGTGAAACCATTCCCTTTTTGGGGGTTGTCTTGCTGTTGCCTCTCCGGTGCACCTGTTGTCACTTTGATTTGCACCTAAACAGGTGACATTTATTCACAATCGCTTATGCTTCCTAACTGGACAGATTGATATCCCTGAAGTTTAATTGAATTGGTGTTATACTGTGATGATTATGTGTTCCCTTAATATTTTTGAGTAGTGTATTATATTTCTATAGTAATATTAGTGTAGCACCAGTGTGCACTGCTCAGTTCTCCAAGGTACGAAACACACCTAGAATTGAACCTACCATAGAACAGTTTTCTATAACACTGGTTACAGCAAGCACAATGGCTAATTTTGAATATTGTATCAACTAAAAATGTTGGCAGTGCATTTCCCAGGAAGGAAACAAGTGTGTGTGTGTGTGTGTGTGTGTGTGTGTTGACTGATTCCATGACTCACATGGACCTGTCACACGGACGGCGCCGCCATGACACTCACTCTCTCCCCCTCTTCACCACTCACTCTCTGGAAACTTTCTTTACCCATCCCGTCCTTTAATATGTATACGCTCTCTCTCTGCTGTTCTTTCCTCCCGACAGACTTGACCAGCCGACCCCGTAGCCCCCCCTTGCCACCCCCTCCACCGCTGCCCCCCGGACGGCCACCACCTCCGAGCCCTCCCCTAGAACGAGGAAACGAGACAGAGCTGGCAGGAGGAGGTGGAGGAGCTGCTGCAGCAACTGGAGGAGCAGAGGACTGGGAAGAGAGGGAAGCTCCCCTCCGCCAACTGGACGGGCCAGAGGGCGAAGAGAGGGAAGGAGGAAGGACAAGAGCTATTGACAACCAGTACTCGTTCTTCTGAGTTAGGGGGGGTATGTTAATGCAAGAGATCGAGGGGGTCATAGCCATTCATAACCAGTATTTGTATTTTATTACAAGACCGAGAGTGAAACGGGGTCCGAAGGACGTACTAACACTAATATAACAAGCAATCTGGGAGATTCCATGCGGCAGGGGAGAGAGAGCAAGAAGAAAATTTGTGAGAGAGATAGAAGGGATGGCAGCAACTTAAAACACTAACAAAAGGTAACTAACGTTTAGTGAGATAAGCTTTTGTGGCAGTACACCTCTTGGTTTGCTTTTGGTAGACTATACATTTTTGGACTGAAGGCAAAGAGAGACATGCCCTCCGAAGCCAGCGGTACCATACCTCAATACCCTGCACAGACCTTCTACTGGCCAACAGTACATTTCACAGTTACAGAGAGAGAGAAAGAGAGAGAGAAAACATAAACGTACACAGTGGCTATGAGTCTAGGCAGGCCGGAAAACAAATACCTCAATCATTCTTTCAACCTCACTGTCTCTCTCTGTTTCTTCTCTCACTCTCTCTCCCCACTCATTTTCTGGTAGAAAAGGCGCCAGAGGGAGAGGGAGATATTATTTCAGAGAAAAAGAAAAGTGTAGTTTATTACTGATAATGATGTTGATGATACGAATAACAGTAATTATAATGGAAACAATGGTGGTCTGAATAATAGTATTAATTTTATTTTTGTTTTTAAAATGGCTTTTATGTTGTTTACTCCATGTAACGCGTAACACTTGTTCCTGCCCTTACATCCTGTTATTTTAGTAGTACATTGGTTTTTGCCTTTTTGTTTTATATTGCTACAAGTCATACTCGGTCTTTCCCTCACTCTAACACTGTTCTATTCTCTTGGTACCATCCTAGTGTCATTTCAAAGTGCAGAAATAGAAAAGGAAATAAAGACAAGGAGAGAGAAAAAAATGAAATAATACAGAAAAAATACGTTTCTAATCGTGCCTTTCTGTGTTGTTGCCTGTCATACACCTACGACCTGTGCCTGGGTATATTGTCGCCACGTCTGTCATACAGTTTAGTGCCTGTTTTTTTTTTCTTGTTATCTCTCATTCTCAAGTTGTTTTTACCTCACCTTCTGTTTGCCCTCTGATTTTTTTATTCATCCCTCTGTTTGTCCTTTTCATTTGAAATCTATTTGTGCCTTTCTCTGTCAGTCTGTCTGTCTCTCTTTCTTGCTCTGTTTTGCTGGGACCCGTGTGTTGATGGGTGGGCAATGTGTCCACCCTGTGTGGTTAGTTTCAGGTACTACATTGAATTTAATGATGATTATAATATGATATAATATAATTATACTGAAACATAGTGGTCTCGTGCGTGTGTGTGTGTGTTCTTGCTTTGGTTCACTGTTGTTGCTTCTTACTGAATAAATGGGACAGAAGTAAAGGAAAACTTACAGTAATTATTTTTTGCGGCTTGGGGTCAAAACCGTTCAGCTCGTGCACTTTAATAGATTGTGGACGCGCGCATGCAGACTCTACACGCCCCCATTAACTCAGTCAGTCAGCCAGCCAGCCACGCTTAGGTTAGGTTAGTGCAGCTTTGTTGTGCCACTGCCAAACCGGCGAATTTGTTCCCTCCGAGTTGCAGAGTATACTGAAGTTGCAAATGACATGCAATTGGAGTAAGCCACACGCAAGAGTGTATCTACGAAAAGTAACGATAATCAGCGCTGTGCCAAAAGTTGCAGCCACAAAAGTGACATTCCTGTTCGGTCTAGCTACCTTCGCAGCTAGCTATCTAGCCATCGATATAGCTATAAGGTGTAGGCTGTATTAGCTAGCCAACCAAGCGATCGTGGTCAAGAGTCGCAATGTCTTTTCGTCGACAAAATGTGAGTTCTAATGTTTTTCAGTTTTTAAGGCAGTATATATCTTCTGGGTTTATGGTTCTCTGTGTGTAGTAGCCACTTGCTTTGTAGGCTGATCAATATTTATCAGCAAGTGTCCATTTAAACAAAATAATACATTTTATTTGTATATGTGATTGAGCTGGGTACGTGCTTTACCTCGTTTACGTGTATTATAGTATCTAGATTGCCCATTTAATCTCTTAATATTTGGTGTGTATCTACACTAATTAAATCGGAATCTAAATTGTAATTATTGGCACGTGTCACACCAGCAACAACCCGGTTCATGTGGACGAAAAATATCAAATGGAACTGCAGGGCCAGCCGGTGTACCTCCTATCAGCGGGAGTAATACCAACAGAACGGTGCCCGGAAGGTAAGTAAATGTTCGGCCACATTCATGAATCAAGTCTGGGGATCTACCACATCCGTAGAGGCCTACCGGTCAGTACGAGGATTACTGTGGGCGTGTCTTCGATGCAAATCCTAAAACTGGGCCGGTCACCTGACAAATGCAAGCATTTAACTCGCTGTTTTAAGCGAATAGGAACGAGATAAATGTTTGATATGGGTTGTGGCCAGTATGTAGTGTCTGTCAAATCGGTGGTGGTACAATTGACTGATGGTCGTACCAATGAGAGCCACGATACTTTTGATTGAATGCATGCAGGCCTATTCACTTTCTGAGGGGAGGGGGTTGTCTGTGTTTTTGTTGTTTTTTCGGAGCATTTGCTTGAACCGTGTTTGGCCTGTCAAGTCTGCGATTTTTCACAGAATCAACAAGAACGCGGAGGAACAGGGATGCACATGACTAAAAAGTAGTAATACATGTGTTTTGTTTATACATATATTATTTAACATGTCATTCAATCTTACTATGTAGAAATTGTTCATTTGCGTTCCATTTTGAAGTGGGTCTTGCATGGTCGCAACAGTACCGTTCTAGCTGCTGTAGCCAGCTAGCTTTGTTTTGTTTAACTTGCTAGCCTGCCAGGTAGCAGACAACAAACGCAGCAAGCTCGCAGTAAATGTACCTTGTTAGCAATGTGTCTTTTAGAGATTCTATTTTAGGACAGTCTCGCCAGATAAAAAATGATACCCATTACCATAGCTAACTTAAGTAGATGCAGGTTATTTTTTTTAGAGCTAGCATACTAATACTAGATACGTTGGTATCATTACTGTAGCTACATAGTGCATTGTTCGCCACATCGCATTAACGTACCTTCGGTTTTTGGCAACACTACTGGCAAGCTTTCTTTGAGTCTTGCAAACGACGACTCACATCACAGTACCTCATGAATCAGATGGTGGGTTACTGTAGCTACCTATTTTCGCACACCTTTTATATCACAATAACTAATTAACTTTACAGTATGTTACCGGCTTCGGCACGCATGTGACGGTAGCCCGAACGGAATATTTGGAATCTGCGTTCTGCTCTCCATACCGCCATATGATGGATAAAGCGAAGAACTTATGGTAGCCAACATGGCTAAGTAGCGAGCTAACGTTTTCACCGGTGTCGGCACCCGTCAGTCATCTGTTTTCTACCCTGTTGCGGCTACATAGTTGGCGTCATACTATCTTACGGTAAAAATCAAGACCCACTAGACCCCGAAAACAACCCCATTTAATCAACTATTGTCTATTGTCTTCTACAGTCGACGTCGACATGCGTTAAAACTTTGTATGCCCGTTAGCTAGATTGAAGGTGGTGCAGCTGCTGGCCTATTTCTTGCATTGCAGCATTTTGCCTTCAGCCAGCTACACCCATTTGTCTTGTTGGGCGCTAATGTTCTTTTCTCACATTCAGGACTAGAAACACAATGAAGTCGCCATCTCAGTCCTCTCCTGTAAGTCTCATATCATAACATGTAGCTAGGCTGTTACTTTCATACCCGTTTATAACATGTAGTCAGTTCATCATGTACCTGTTTATATTATTTAGGATTTTTAAGCACTGGATGTGCTTTTTTTTACCCCAACCATCATGGACATCCTACATGCTCTAAACGGGTACATGATAAACATTTGGATACATACGCTAACATCTCCTTTCGTTGATTGCCCCAATGCTAATTGAAGACCGATTTTTTCTAGGTTAAATGCACATTATGAATGGAAATTGCCAGTAAGGGGAGGTCACTTATTTCCTCCGAATGCTTTAAGATAATGACCCACGCTGAAGTCTGTTTTGGTGTTCAACTCACAGGTGTTTGAAGGTGTCTACAACAACACCAGGATGCTTCACTATCTCACTGCGGTAGTGGTGAGTGTTCATTTGGTCATCTATTCAATCAGCCACTATGGTTGTGTTGCCATGAGGCAACACAACCACATGCACTGTTTACACTTTACATGGTCTGCAATTGTTTGTTTTTTGTAGCTCTTCAGTCATTTATAACCACAACTTAAATGTATTATCATTCAAGGGCTCCACCTGTGATGTCAGAGTGAAGAGTGGAAATGTGTACGAAGGCATCTTCAAGACACTCAGCTCTAGGGTAATTTTTTCATGTATTAAGCAATACACGGGTGTTTTGCATACAATGTTTTCTTTTTAATTCTCTGGATTGGTTCATTGATCTGGGGTTTGTGTGTCGTGTTGGACACTGTTGTAAAATAAAGTAAAATGTTTACCTGCTTACCTTACAATCTGAACCAACCGGGATTGTACCATGAGCAGTAGCCCAGTTGAAATGTATTTTCATTGCTACGAGAAAACTGACTCCACCTCCCAAATCACCCTTATCTGGCTATAGAATATGCGCCATTTTACATCACCCCCTGCATTCAGTTAACTCCTTGTTTGATCCATAGTCCTTTTTCTTCCTTCCCAGTGCGAGCTGGTGGTGGATGCAGTCCACAAGCGTAGCGAGGGAGGAGATGGAGATGGAGGGGGCGGGGGTGGCGGCTTGCCCCCCCTGCTGCCAAGGATTGAGGACATAACGGACACCATGATCTTCAGCCCTGCTGACCTGGTCACGATGACCTGCCGAGACGTGGACCTCAACTATGCCATCAGAGGTGTGTGTGACTGCTTTAAGATGAGACTTAGGAAGGCTGTGTTGTTGAAAAAGTCTGACGGAGTTGGGTTGCACACCAACATCAATGACAAAAGGCTGGATGCGTTAATGCTGCTAAGATGTTTTTCATATATCAATAATGTCTGTCAAAGTTGACAATCAGTCTCGATTGTCAACTTTCCCGCACATTATTTCGCAATACTTTCTTTACATCATTACCTAATACCTAATTAACCATTTTCCAAAACAGATTAAAAAAACTCATAGTAAAAGCTGAGGATGCAGCGTGTTCCGTGTACTGTATATTAGTATGTTTCATTGGGGGTTAGTGGCTAGTAAATGTTTTGCTGAATATAGCACACAGTGCCCCATGATTTCACATTTTATTTTTGACTTCAAACAGAATTTGGTACAATATATAATAGTGTTAGATTAATTGCAATCCTTTTCCAAAGCTAATAAGGTTAATCTGTCGTCAATGCTTTTTATTTTATATAAGTAAAGTAATGTACTGAATTTACGCTCTAACCTCTTCTTAATATGCTACCCTTTACAATATTCTGTGCCTTATGTAAAATACAATTTAAATCAAAATGTTTCATTAATTTCCTACATGGTTGAGTGTCCCTAATACACCCTATGCAAATCTTTAAAAAAGGATGAATTGATATCATATAGAGATTCACCGCAGACTTATTTTGCAGACAAAATACAAAAAACGGGAGTCGTTGTTGTTGAAGCTCTATAATTGTGTGCATGACACTATTCTATTGTAGATGATTATAGCTTTTGAAATGTCACAGTTGGCTGGATAGCTTGCTTCATAAGCTTGATTTATGCTTCTGCGGGTCTTTGTTGTTAATGTCATCTGCGGATGTACGCATAAATGCTCAGCATTTATGCGTCCTTGTTGTATTGATAGCCGTTACATTTGCACTAGGCGGCAATGTCGCACAAGTTGTTGGTATGTTTGCTTGTTGAGCAGAAAGGTGTCACAGAAGTTACTCTATAGTTGGTAAACAATATAACAGCTAGCTACCTGTTGAGGAAGACGATTTCTGGAATGGCGCTTTTGAATACAGTGTGCTTGTTCAGCAGATGTGTAACATGGACGAAGAAATGCATTTAAAATATTTCAGGATGTCGGCTAATCGTTTTAGTGATCTTCTGCATTGCTTAATACATCAAGCCACCCACTGCACACCTATAACCTCCTCAGAGGTTAGCGATCGTCCTGAGAACTTGCTACGGGTGCATCACAAGACCGTAGCTTCAAGCTGCAAGATGGCTTCTACAACAGTGTCCAATATGCTTTCCGAGGTCACAAAGCCAATCTGGTTGGCAAAAAGGAGTGAGTTTATTTGCTTCCCCTCCATGATAAAATGGTCCGACATTTCTGGAGACTGGAACTCTCCTAACTGTCTTGGGAGCATTGATGGAAAGCATGTGCAAATAAAAGCACCCCCACATCGAGGCAGTGACTTTTTAAACTACAAGGAGACACTCGATTGTTCTCATGGCTTTGTGCGATGCCCAATACCGATTTTCCAAGGTGGGTGTTGGGTCTTCTGGCCGAGAGAGGAATGGGGGAATGTTTCAAGAAAGCAAGTTTGGCGCACACCTGCTTCAGGGGACAATTGCAATTCCTCATCCTACAAACCTTCCTGGGACACAAGTCACCAACCCCTGTGTCACCATTGGAGATGCTGCTTTTCCACTGCATGTAAATCTGATAAATCCCTTTCAAAGTAAGCAATTGTTTGATATCATGAAATATTTGGGTAATATCATAAGCAGACTGTTATATAAGTCAGTGTTTTGTTATTTTAAATGAATGTTTATTCTTTTTTGCCGGGTACCTATCTAGATGATATACTACTATCGACATTCCCGGGCCAGGTGTGATCGAGAACTCATTTGGTATAATGGCTGTAAGGTGGAGAATTCTAGGCAGACCGTTGGAATTCCAACCAGACAAATGTACTGATGTTGTGAAGGCCTGTGTTGCACTGCACAACTACCTGGCCTATACAGATGCTGCCAATACACCAGCAAGATATATACCACCAAATTTCACAGACTCTGGTTTGAGCAATGGTGAGGCACTGCTGGGGGAGTGGAGAAGACCGGTCATAGAGGGAGGCACCTTGGCTGAAGCAGGGAGACTCACAGGCAAGAGCCTCTTGCTGCTGTTTGTGTCTGCAATGACCTGATGAGGTTTTTCATGTCTCCAGAGGGACATGTGCCATGGCAGGATACAGTGCTGAGGGCTGGCCTACTGAACTCTCAGTGAATTTTTCGGGATAAAAATGTTAAGAAATACATTTTTTATTTAATCAATTGTTTGTGCACTTGTAAAAACAACTGTAAAAAGCAACAGTCTTAGAACTTGAAAGTGCACGCTTTAACAAAACGTGTTCAATTTCCTCAGCATTTTCAAACAAACATTTGAACAAACCTTGTGCAGTATCAACTTTTTCAAGAAAACTAAACATATGAACAAAATACACATGCATCTTAAATGAAACTAAACTAGACAATATTGAGAAAAAAAAAGCTAAATGTGAATTATTTTTCACTTATGACAAAGTTATCCTGGCACTTTTTTTTAACCTCAAAGGGTTGTGCTCAAACAGTACCTTCAGTCGGGTCTCCAGCACTTTCTTGCCCCAGCTCAAATAGAAGCTGATGGATTTTGAGCTTTGCTATACCCTGTTTATGTTGTGGCAGTTCACAGATTAGGTTACATATAGTATGAGAAAATCATGATATATCATCATCAAGTTCTCTAGTGAGATTGGTTTGTCTCTCTTCCCTCTTCACCGCTCATCCAGGAGGTGAAGTTGAGCTGTTAGGTCATCGTCCTTCCTCAATTTCTTTGTTGCTCTCGAAGAGGATGAGGATGTAGAGGCGTCGAGGGAGGATGTACCTGGAGAGACACTCCTATTTTTTTAATATATTTTTTTAGGTGGACAGGTATTCGGTAATTTGGATAATCAGACATGGCAGATTCTAGTGATGGTCTGTCCTCAGCTTTTGGGTCAAATGATGCAGCTGGTGATGCTACACTTGAGTCCAGTTCAGTTTAAGGTGGCTCTAGGACTGATGAGCTGCTGCTGTTTTCCATCTGCAATGATAACATTTTATACTATGTTACATATTCTCTATTTTACCATTCAACAGGCCTACTCAACCTGAAGGGTTGCTGCAGCGAAGTACTAAAAGTGTATACTGAATGATAAAATAAAATGGCACCTTTAATACAATGCTACAGAGATATTGTGGCATACATTTTAAGGTTACTGTACATAATGGAGGTATATTCCTGTTTATTTTCAGTAGTCATGTAACTGTAGTTGGGTAGCATGAGCCACCATGATGCTGAGAGAGTTGCCCTAAGGTTCATACAGTGGTGGAAAGCTGTGAAACAGGTGTGTGCTTGGTCAGACAATCCCTCAATTTGTGGCAGGCTGTAAAATCCTGTGTTGCCAATGCACCGCTCTCCATGCTCTCCCCCAAAAGGATAGGCATCCTTTCATAAAATATCCCTAAAACCTTTAATGATCCCTTCAGTAATGGAGAAATTCTACTAATTGTTTTCTAAAGAAATGAACCAGCCATGGTGTGATTAGACATTGTTTTCATAATAGGTAGTGTATAGCTATTAGATAACCGGTTACAGTAATCTTTCTAATTTAACCTGTTGAATGTAGTGTTGTGATCCTGTTATACCTGTTGTTAATTGGTAATGTAGGGAACTATTTTCAAGGTCTGTGGAGTTTCAGCTAATTGACAATGCAGGAACTTAACAACTCCCCATTTTAAAGCTTCCAATTTGTGTGTGTGTGTGCGTATTCTTGAGGTCCAGATGTCTTCACAACTATAGTAAATCTTGTGCGGACTATATGCCGGAAAATTAATATAGAAATAGCTTTTTAAGGTTGGGGTTATAATGGATTTTAGTGGGTTTGTGTTAGTTGTTAGAACATCTAAGAGTTTTAATGTTAATATTTTGTATGTGTATGTGTAGATGCTTTCACAGATACTGCGATCAGTTCATCACGAGTGAACGGGGAGCACAGGGAGAAGGTGCTGCAGCGGTGGGATGGAGGGGACAGCAATGGAGAGGGTTTCGACTTGGAGACCGACACAGTAAGACACACACACACTACAACACAATGTCTAGGTTTCTGGCAATTTCAGAAAAAAATCATGGAAATATATTAAAACCCTCTTCCCCTTCCCAGACAAACTGTTGTGGTAAATTGCTCAGCTGGCCCAATGTGGTTTTAGCCTGTGTTCTAGAAAACGTGGAGGTGTAAATTGTGCTTGGCTGGGTTCAGCTTTGTTTGCCAGTGTCATTTGTAATGAACATCTAAATTACCAGGTGAAGGGTGTTCATGATTACCTAGTGGGTAATACAATAAAAATGATTAATGAGAAATTCTCAATTTAGGTCGCTGGTTCGTTAAGAACTACCTTTACCTGGTAATTTAAGTCATAATTAGGAACTTCACAAAACTGCTGACCACAACCAAGTACTTTCGTGTTTTTACATCTCTGCCTTTGTTCTGAATCCCCCTTTTATCACCAGTAAGTATGTGCAAATGCAATTTCACTCTGTAATGGTGCCGCCTTTAGGAAGAGAATGCAAAATTTACATTAAGTTGACATTATGTAATACGATTACCATTCATTGTACGTAATGGGTCACACTGGTGAGTATACAAGTGTTTCCAATCTGTTCTTTTAGTCCCGATGGCAGTCTGATGCTAAGAGGTGGCTGATGTTCCAATATTTAGTTTTTAGTTTTAGTTTTTCAAGCTTTCAATATGAAACAGTTGCAACCTGTAGTTAAATGAGCATGCATAGCTAAGCTGGGGAACATATCAGAGCAACAAACAAAACTTGAAGGTACAGTAGCTATTTGTTACCTTGATTTATTTAGACATTTGTTTAGTTAAACAATCTGTTAAAAATTAAATTGCTGTGGTCAGAAAAACAATCTGTCTGGCAAAAGATGGTAGTTTGTGTTTTAGATGCCAAAAAGGGAACAATGTGGGGTCTTCAGACAAACCTAGACTTTTGCAAACCATATGCAGTGCTTGTAGCTGCGGTGGATATTTCATGAACGGGGAACTTTTTTTCAGTGGAGTGAACAAGTACTTGATACACTGCTGATTTTGCAGGTTTTCCAACTTAAAAAGCATGTAGAGGTCTATAATTTTTGCCATGGGTACACTTCAACTGTGAGAGATGGAATCTAAAACAGAAATCCAGAAAATCACAATGTATGAGTTTTTTTTAATAATTATTTAGCATTTTATTGCATTACATAAATATTTGATCACCTACCAACCAGAAAGAATTCGGTCTCTCACAGACCTGTTAGTTTTTCTTTAAGAAGCCCTCCTGTTCTCCACTAATTACCTGTATTAACTGCAACTGTTTGAACTTGCTGCCTGTATAAAAGACACCTCTCCACACACTCAATAAAACAGACTGCAACCTCCAAATATTAAGTTCTGCTTTTCTGATGTATCAAATATTTGTCATGCAATAAAATGCTAATTCATTATTTAAAAATCATACAATGTGATTTTCTGGATTTTTGTTTTAGATTCCATTTCTCACGGTTGATGTGTCCCTATGATGTAAATTATAGACCTCTACATGCTTTTTAAGTAGGAAAACCTGCTAAATCAGCAGTGTATCAAATACTTGTTCTCCCCACTGTACATAATGCCCACTGGGCTGTGGGTGGTGAATCTGCATTGATCAATAAACTTAACAGTCTTATCTGGGGATTGTGGTGAATCTTTGACATTTAACATGCAGAATCCAAACAACTGTTTTTGTAATTAATATTCTATTATTACTTTGGGATACGTAGTTAACAACTGATAACGTTGATGTTAAGAAAATTTAACTGTTCTTGATTTTCAAATGAGCTTACTCAAATATTTTTCATTTGACGTGAAAGCCGAAGTACCACAAATAATGTTAGTGGACTAAAGCGTAAGGTGAGGTAGACTTAAGTTATTTTGCGTGGTTTGACAAACTATGGTTTCAGGCTGAAAATGTTTAACGGTGCTGTGTTATGAGTATACATTGAGTCATGTGAATTTTTGTACCACCCCTGCAGATTAGAATCCTAGGAACAACACTGAGATTTCAGTTGATGGCATAGTATGTGAGCAGAGCAGAGCGAAGCAGTGTGACTGGAGCTAGGAGCATTTTGAGCGGGCCAGAACATTTAAATCCCGCTCCGAGTTACGCACACTTCATGTGGTCAGGGCTTGCTCTCTCTTAAGACTCTTGTGGGTTACTTAGCTTTTGCTTAAGCTAACTTGGAGTTTCATGAATACTTTTACAAAGAAATTGATAGGATGCACACTTAGAAAAATAAATGATCAGGTGCGTAACCAGTTTAGAGACATGTGACGGCTTGTCTTTACACATCTGAAGTATGACAGTGAAGAGAAAGGCATTATGCACCATTGCATGAACAGGAAGCCACAGACTCAGGCCAAACTAATGTTTCTAAATGTGAATTCCAGCTTTCTATGAACAGAAATTTTGTATGCGATTTTCATTTCAAGTCAATTATATACACTGCTCAAAAAAATTAAGGGTACATGTAATCACAGTGTAACCATGTCAGTTAAACTTCAGGGGCATCAGTCTGTCCAGTTAGGAAGCATAAGCGTTTGTGAATCAATGTCAACTGTTTTGGTACAAATGAAAGTGTCCCCAGGTGCTCTTCGGAGGTAACAGTAAGACCACCCCCAAAAAGGGAACGGTTTTGCAGATGGTGGCCACAGCCAATTGCTCTCTCCTTATCCGTCCTGACAGACTCTTCTCTAGCATGGTTCAACATTAATGATGGCCAGTTGGCCCAGAGCCAGTACAGCCGTATGTCGGGCTCAAAGACAAAGACTTAATTGGGGAAATTGAGTAATTGCCTCTTAAATTAATAGTATCGTATTAAAATGTTTGCTTTTCATCTTTGTCACTTCCCAATTTGATCTTCGCTTGTTTTTGCATTAAAATGCATCTGTGGCGCTTCCCCTTTGTTGTAGTACAGTACCGGTGTTGTCTTTTTGACCAATAATATTCGATGGCTCATCTGTTTTAATCAATCATTGTTCCTAGTGCCTTCTGACGATGTACCTAAATATGGTGGTGTTCGAGGCAAAGCAAATGCGTTTATTTTTGTTTTGGTGAAAAGAACATGTTCCGTTGGTCGAAAACGATAATGTCAAGGGACACGTGCTGCCATTCATATGCATTCCTGGTGACAAAAGCCGGTAAGACTGTCATTTATTAAGGGAACGAACAACTAGCAAAATCTTGCTCTTCAGTTTCTGCAGCATGTTGCACATATTGCAGCAAAACGGGCTACAATTAACGTCAGTCTGCTCTGAATGAAGGTGTGACGTAGCCAAACTGCAGAGCTAATTACGACCGCCTATCATGTTTTAGAGGGAGATACCATTAACAGACTGTGCATGACATACAGTCCCCTCCATAAGTATTGGAATGGCAAGGCAAAATCCTTTGTTTTTGTTGGTCACTGAAGACGTTTGGGTTTAAGATCAAAAGATGAGTATGAGGCAAGTGTTCAGAATTTCAGCTTTAATTTTCTGGTATTCACATCTAGATGTGTTGAACAACTTAGGACATATCACCATTTGTATTAGACCACAGCATTTTTAGGTGAGCAAAAGTAAAGGAACAAGTAATTTAAAGTAAATAACATTTAATATTTGGTGGCATAACCCTTATTTGCAATAACTGCCTCAAGCCTGCGACCCATCGATGTCACCAAACTGTTGCATTCTTCATTTGTGATGCTCAGTTCTTGTTAGTGTCAGGGTGTTTCTCCCTTCCGTCTCCTCTTAAGGAGGTGAAATGCATGGTTAAAGTCAGGTGATTGACCTGGCCAGTCAAGTTCCTAGTGCATTCTGTACACTTCTGAATTAATTCTGTTGCTACCATCATCAGTTACATCATCAATAAATAATAATGAGCCTGTTCCTGAAGCAGCCATGCACGCCCAAGCCATGACATTACCTCCACAATGCTTCACAGATGAACGTGTATGCTTTGGATCATAAGCAGTTCCTTTATCCACACTTTGGCCTTTCCACCACTTTGGAAGATAGAAATCTTGGTCTCATCAGTCCATAAGATTGTGTTCCAGCACTTTTGCGTCTCATTTCTGTTCTTCTTTGCAAATTTCAATCTGGCCTTCTAATTCTTACTGCTGATAAGTGGTTTGCATCTTGTGGTGTGAACTCTATATTTCTGCTCTCTGAGTCTTCTTTGAACAGTGGATTGTGAAACCTTCACCCCTGCACTGTGGAGGTTGTTGGTGAGGTCAATTACTGGTGTTTTGGGGATTTTCTCACAATATTTCTGTCATCAACTACTGTTGTTTTCCTTGGCCGACCTGTTCGACGTCTGTTGCTGAGTACACCAGTAGTTTTTTTTCAGGACATTCTAAATGTTTGTGCTTGCTATCCCCAATTTTTGTCCAATGGCTCTGGTCGATTTTCCTTCTTTTCTCAGCTTGACAATGGCTTGCTTTTCTCCCATAGATAGCTCTCTGGTCTTCATGTTGGTTTATCCTCTTTAACAAGAAATTCATTCTATAGGTTTAAACCAAGGATGGAAACTTGGACTATTCATGCAGAGCTTTTTCATATTTGAACGATCAACCTAAAAGGCAACACCTGGGCAACAAGAAACATCTGTCAGTCACATGTTCCAATACTTTTGCTCACTTGACAAATGGATGGGTTCAAACAAAGGGTGGTATGTCCTGAGTTATTTAACACATCTAGATGTGAATACCAGGAAATTAAAGCTGAAATTCTGAACTCTTGTCTCATACTAATTTTTTATCTTAAACCTAAATGTCTTCAGTGAACAACAAAATCAAAGGAATTTGCCATGCCGTTCCACTACGTTTGGAGTGGACTGTAGTCCGTTGAATATGGATAGGCAAACCATATGGATGACGAGACTTGTCGACAGTCAGTGTCATGTTCACTACGCCTGCCTATGCGCTTGCCAGCAGTGAAAAGAAGCCAGTGTTGCTCCATATTTACAGTATGTTACCATAAATATCTCTTTTTTTTCATGCTTTTGTCACATTAAATAAGCAAGCATCTTCATGAGAAGTTTTATTGTAGCTAATATTTTGAACCATTTATTGAAAAGTAATGATCTGTGTTGCATCATGTGTGAACCGCAGTTGCTTGCATCAGCTCTCATATCTAATCTAAATCTGTGGTATAATTCAATATTCTGATATATTTGCATAGTATATATCTTTTAAATATAATAATATTGTTTATTTAGTTTGGGCCTGTAAAAATAGTCTGTGCCAGTAGATGTAAGACCAACTTGCCCCATGGATCAGTGAGGATAAAAGTTGGTGTTGGACCCTGTCTAGTTTTGCACTTGAGTGCTAGCCAACGGTACCCTGACTCCTGTTAGGTACCGGTATGAAATCATCAGACCTTATATTATACCTCTGTGGGCCCTAGTTTTATCTTGGTCCAGGACAATGGCTGGCCTCGTGGCCAGAGTGTATTGGCAGTTCCTAGATGACTACGGCATTGATGCCATTGACTGGCCCTTGCATTCTCTTGACTTGAATCCAATTGCGTACCCCCGGGACATTATGTATTTGTGCATCCAACATCGGCAAGTAGCGCCACAGACTCGCCAGGTGCACCCTGATGCCCTGAGACAGGTCTGGGAGGAGATCCAGGTCAGGACACCATCTGCCGTCTCATCAGGAGCATAACCAGATGTTGTCAGGAGTGCATAGAGGCACATAGGGGCTATACGCACTGAGTCACTTTGTGTTGCTGTGATAAAATTCATGCATGTTGGAAGTGCTTGTGATTTCTATTGTTTTTTCGGTGTGCGTTTGAATCCGCACCTCAATCGGCTGGTGATTTTGGTTTCCATTGACCGTTGCATTTTGTTCTCAATGAAATACATAATGTACAGTAAAGATTTTGATCTCTAATATGTTTAGGTCAAGACCCAATGTGTGATTTAAGTGTTCCCTTATTTTTTTGAGCACTGTAATTAGCTGGCTCTTAATGGTTTAATTCTGATGAACTGCGTCAAGGCTCCAACGAAATGAGATTGCCGGTGTTCCCCAGGAAAGGTTTCAGTTTAATTGGACTAAATGGATTTTAATGCCATAACTGTCACTTGGCTTTCATTTCAAGATTCCTAGGTAATTATAGTAGTTTTAGGATGAAAAGGTGCAGATCATCAGGAAAAACTGAGAATGTCCGTTCTGTTTTCATAGGTTAGGGTTAGAATAGAATTAATCCTTATAGGCTGTTGAATATTCCTGTAATATAATACTACTTTCTATAAACAGCCGTAATGTATTCTGCAAACATTAGCCGTTGAAGAAATCTGGGTTGCAAAGCATGTTCATTCTTCTAATGGTTAAAGCGCTTTCAAATAATATCAGACCTGAGATAATTTTAGGAGATTTTACCTAAGTTGCTCATTCTAAACCTTGAGACAACACTTATTCCCTCTCAACAAACAGCTTTTAACCCTAGTTGCTTCTGTAAGAGTTTGTATTAGGGCTTGTGCATTTCTCTTTCCGTTTTGGTAGGTTGATCTGCATGAAATGTTGAACAGACACCTGGTTCCACACTTATTCAAACACCCGGCTAGACGTGTGGACAGTGGACATTGTAAAATGTGCATGCGCACTGACTTTTGTTAATTTTTTTTCCACGGCAGTCCAATGGCTGGGATGCCAGTGAAATGTTCAAGTTCAATGAAGAGACGTATGGGGTCACGTCCACCTATGACTCAAGCCTCTCTATGTACACGTAAGTTTTTTTTTACGTGTTTCTATGCCTTCGTCTTTTTGTCTGTCTGTCTTTCTGTCTGTGTGAATGTTTCTCTTTCGGTCTGTAAGTCTGTCTTGTTTTGCATATGTATTTTTGTCCTCGTTCAGTATCCCACTGGAGAGGGGAAGTTCTGATGGCTTCCGTCTGCGAGAGGCACGAGCGGCTCGCCTTGCCAATGAAATAGAGGGCAGTCCCCAGTACCGCCACCGCGTCTCATTGGAGAATGATGACAAGACAGAGGAGGACAAGTACAGCGCCGTTGTCCGGGAACGAGACGAGGGCCGGGAGAGAGGCAGCCCCAGTTTCCAGAGCACTGCCGGGAACAGGTGTGTTGGGAGTTTGTATGCTCAAATCATGTTTAAGGTGCCATCCTGTCACACGATCCCATTGGAATTGCCGAGCTTAAGTTTTATTTCATTTTTCTGTGGGCTTTCGGTGGACATTGTGTGTGGCCATAGGCGTCATGGGTTCGGAACCCCACAATCCTTATCTTGATAATGTTGATTACAAATTCTTGAAGTTCTAAACATTTCTCGATTGGGCTGAGAACAGTGGTACTCCAAACATTACTCACATTCAGCAGTTTAGAAGTCGTTTTCTTATGTAATTATTGTTGCAACAAAATGCTCCAACCATAGCCCATCAGCAAAATGACACGTCAAGCTGTTTGGGATTGTTTACAGATATCCAAGTCCATTGATATGATTTATATTAGTCACTTTTTGATAGAGGTAAATGAGGTGATTTCAAGCATCAGCCAATTCGTCTTAAAACAGGGTGAGCCAAACAATGTCATGGGTAAGGGTGAGACGATATGAGAATTGCATGCCACGATTATCCTGGTAAAAATTATCCAGATTTTAGATTTTATCCCGACTAATAACAATCCCAATAACATTTCTGGTTTCTAGCGCAATAACATTTAAAATAATATTTTTAATAATTAACTATTAATACTATAACATGTAAATCTCTAAATATGTGGTTGCCAGCTTCATTGTCAATACATTGCAATGGGTGTTAAGTGGGATTAATGAGATATGCGCTCCACCGTTGAAATAAAACATGTAGTCAGGAACACTTCAGCGACTGGCTATAGATTTTAAGTCTCTAAGATTCAGGAAAATATATTTCCATTTACTGGTACTGACCTGTGGGTGCACGCACTCCCGGGTGCATTTTGTGCATTATTAGCTAATGATAGGCCTATTTGTGTTGTTTCTTCATTTTAACTTTATAATTTATTGTAACAGCTCCCCCGTAATGTTGTGCGCATCACGTCATGCAGATAGACACTTCACCTACAATTTAAATCGAAAGTGTAATGTATAATATTATATATCCTATTCATATTTTCTACAATTGGCAGTTTTACTTTTTTCTGCATGCATCTCTCAGCTGCATTTCTTCTAGGATGTGTATCATTGGTTTGAGTTCAGCATTGTTTCAACAGCTTGTTTTCCGCAGTAATGGAATAGACAGGTATTTGCATATAAAGGGAAGTGGAAAAGTGATCAGAAAATGTTTTGTAGGCTGTAGTAATTAGTGTAGTTGTTGGACTATTTCTGTATAGGAATTGCATAACTAGTTAATTCTTTATATCATTACAATACAAACCCAACTCATGTCAATGTTTAAGAATTCAATTTCGATATTCAATTATATTCTTCCATCTATGCTAGCAGAGCCGTTCAGCTTCATTGACAATACATTGCAGAGGTTTAGTTGTGTAGTACAACACGAGATGTTGTGCGCTCCACTTGTAAAAGGAAACAAGCAGTCAGAGAAATTTCATCGACTGATGGAGCTTTTTCAATTCACTTGTGAGGAGGGATGTCAGAATACCAGATATTTGATACCAATTCCAGCAAAATTCCACAATTCTCGGTACCGAATTCCATACTACTTTCAAAAATGAAAACAAAACAAAAAATCTCAAGAAAACTGAGATTGAGCACACACCTCTACTCAGAGTGCAACTGTAGCTTATATTTATTAACATGGTGGCAGACCATTAGTCTGGAAATATTTAAAACGTTAACATTATTTTGATGACAGTTAAGACTCATCGGTAATGATGATAGACTACTACTATGAGCTATAGTCACATAATGGTAGCAAGCACAGTAGCCATAAGCCATTGCAAAAGTCATATGGAAGATTGTTGGCTAGGCTACACAGCAATGCCTGCTTTCTCAAATGAAATATTGGTGCCATGTGTTCCAGGATAAGGATATATATAACAAAGATCATACTTAATATACACTCACCAAAAGGATTATTAGGAACACCTTTTCAAGTTTTCATTATTGCAATTATCTAATCAACCAATCACATGGCAGTTGCTTCAATGCATTTAGGGGTGTGGTCCTGGTCAAGACAATCTCCTGAACTCCAAACTGAATGTCAGAATGGGAAAGAAAGGTGATTTAAGCAATTTTGAGCATGGCATGGTTGTTGATGCCAGACGGGCCGGTCTGAGTATTTCACAATCTGCTCAGTTACTGGGATTTTCACGCACAACCATTTCTAGGGTTTACAAAGAATGGTGTGAAAAGGGTAAAACATCCTGTATGCGGCAGTCCTGTGGGCGAAAATGCCTTGTCGATGCTAGAGGTCAGAGGAGAATGGGCCGACTGATTCAAGCTGATCGAAGAGCAACTTTGACTGAAATAACCACTCGTTACAACCGAGGTACGCAGCAAAGCATTTGTGAAGCCACAACACGCACAACCTTGAGGCGGATGGGCTACAACAGCAGAAGACCCCACCGGGTACCACTCATCTCCACTACAAATAGGAAAAAGAGGCTACAATTTGCAAGAGCTCACCAAAATTGGACAGTTGAAGACTGGACAAATGTCGCCTGGTCTGATGAGTCTCGATTTCTGTTGAGACATTCAGATGGTAGAGTCAGAATTTGGCTTAAACCGAATGAGAACATGGATCCATCATGCCTTGTTACCACTGTGCAGGCTGGTGGTGGTGGTGTAATGGTGTGGGGGATATTTTCTTGGCACATTTTAGGCCCCTTAGTGCCAATTGGGCATCGTTTAAATGCCACAGCCTACCTGAGCATTGTTTCTGACCATGTCCATCCTTTTATGGCCACCATGTACCCATCCTCTGATGGTTACTTCCAGCAGGGTAATGCACCATGTCACAAAGCTCGAATAATTTCAGATTGGTTTCTTGAACATGACAATGAGTTCACTGTACTAAAATGGCCCCCACAGTCACCAGATCTCAACCCAATAGAGCATCTTTGGGATGTGGTGGAACGGGAGCTTCGTGCCCTGGATGTGCATCCCACAAATCTCCAACTGCAAGATGGTATCCTATCAATATGGGCCAACATTTCTAAAGAATACTTTCAGCACCTTGTTGGTTTGATCAGGTGATATTCATTACAAAACAACCGGTTTAGCTGTCAATACCTATCCAGAGTTGACTAACCATGAAATATAAAAGGCTGCTTATTGAGAATTAAAATAAACAGGTCTGTATGCTACCTGCCACATCTAACCAGACATGTTCTCTGTCTAGAAAACTTGTTTTCTTTCAAGTATTTTTGTTGAGCTGGCTCTTGTGGCTCAGTGCACTTGAAACAGCTAGCTTGTTTGAATCCCCAATGGTTCTTCATTTAAAATTAGCATGTTGTATTTTTTTTATTCAATGTTATTACCTAAGTATGTTTTTTTTATTTTTTTACCTATTTTCTGTTCTCCTCTGCTCATCGATGAATAGTAGACATTTTATTTGAGATTAGTGCGTTCAGCATGGTTTTTCCTTGGTTGTTTTAATAAGCCCCCAATCACATTGGCTCTGCAATGCTTTTAACATAGAGAGCATTTCATTCCCTCCATTTTGTTTGAGCCATCAAGTGTTAAAATCACTGGCTCTGTTTACTAGATGTTCTCGGAATCACAAAAAATACTTAATTACAGCTTTATAATTAATCACACTCTATATTGTCTATTTTTGTTATGCTGTATTTCTGTTAATTTGACTTGCATAAAAAACAGCTGTAGTTATTACAGCCCCGTTGTGTTTTTTCTCCATCCTGGCCTTGAAGTCACATTGTCTCTCCCTCTTCACTCACTTCAGCTTTACTAGGCTCTGCTGCTTACAATGATACAGGTTCTTCACATTCATATTTTTATATTGTTAGTGACTGCTCAAATAAATTTAAATCACACTGGGGTTTAATGTACAAAATATATTAGATTTGTTGAACAAAATGACGTGATGTTGGTCAAATATACCTGTGCCATCCTGGAAGAGCTGGACTGCCTGTACAACCTGAATGGGCTGCAGGTATCACCTCATAATACCAGTAGTGACAACGCAAAATTAGAGAAGAATCAGTCAGGAAGGATAAGGAGAGAATAACCTTCTTTAGCCGCCACCTCTGAAACCATTGCTGTTTTAGGGGTTGTTTTGCTGTTGCCTCTCCAGTGCACTTTGATTTTCACCAAAAGAGGTGACATTGATTCACAATCGCCTATGCCTCCTAACTGGACAGATGAATTGGCATGTTGTAACATTACTCATTGCCAAAGCAAACTCCAGACATAATACATTTTCAATGTGACATTTGTAGTATTAATAATAACCAATATTTTCTTTTTTCTTTCTCCAGGGAGGGTAAATACATTCCTCTTCCCCAGAGGGCACGGGAGATGGGTGTGTCCCCAAACAGCTTGAGGGGCAGGGACTCCGGCCCAATGCCCAATCGAACAGGAGGCCCCAGCAGCTCCTCCAGACCCGGCCAGGTTTCTGACCGCAGCAGCCCGCTGTCCAACCGTGGTGCCTACTCTCCCCACCAGTCCCAAGCCAGCCCCCCGGCCCAGCCCAGTAGCCCAACCTCTGCCGCCTCTTCTCACCCACAAGCCTTGGCCGACACCGCACGCTCCTCTGTCAATGGAGGTAATAGCTGTCTTTTCATGGGAGGATGTCTGTGCGCGTGCAATGCCGCAGTTCCTTGAGCTCATTTTACTGTTTCAGTGTCGTCCAGAACTTCACCCAAAGACCAGAGAGCCGTACAGACCAATAGAACGCTGCGCACCCCTAGCTCCCAGTCATCACCTGCAGGTATACTGACTTGTGATTGTAAACAGGCAATTTTGTGACTTGTTTTTGGTTAACTCCAACCAAACATTGTTTGGATCTTACAATGGTGTTTGTATACTTGAGTTAATGTTCAATTTGATGCCACACTATTTCTGCTGAAATCCAAAGATGACATGCTTTACTCAAAGGTCACTCCCACAGAATGATGAAACATTTTAGGATTTTTCCGGATCAAACTTATAGCCTTGTTTGTCATGGCAGCCAGTTTCATAAAATGACCTTACATTCAAGCTGCTTGCTGTGGTTTAAAAGAATTTCCCCCCCGAAAACCAACGTAATTTTGGGGCATTTTTTTTCACTGTCTCTTCCTATCAATTCTATTGAGCGCTACGACACCAACTCTTCTTCAGATTCAGAATGCCTTCCAAACATTCTAGTTCTAGTCAGATGTTCTATGTCACAATATTGTATAAGCCAACAGAGTCGACAAGCTTGCAATGCCCCTCACAAAATTTCTTTTAACAAACGGGCCACTTAATCTAACCATTGGTCTAATGGGTTACAACTCATGAGACCAACAATGTTAATCTTTCTGGCACCTACCAATCAAAAGCAAAACAAAACTCATGGTTAAAAATATTTATTCAGAAAAAGTGTAAAACCTTATTAAATCCTATTTCTGTATTGTTATTTGTCTAATTGTAAATTTTAAGCCTAAATGGTAACATTTTAGCAAACCATTCAAATTATTTTTTTGGCATTTGCTCAATGGATAACATATCATTTACATTGTCGTTTGTATGTCTTAAATCAAGCATTTAATGTGCACATTCACCACATGTATGGTCTAAGTCATTGATTAGCCGTTGATGCTCATTTTTAGATCTGAAGCAATTGCTACTTTTGATTCTGAACCCAGCACAGACCAGCAGTCTAAGTCTAGTACCCACCAATGGCCAGTAAGAGGAGCAAGTGAGCTCTATAGGCTACATAGTGTTATGACATTTAATAGATTCAAACATTAAGTATTAGCAATTATTTACACTGACTGTGTTTGCTGCATCTGTTTTGATGATGCATTTGCTCAATATTGCTTTTAGGGATGCGATTGCGGTACAATTTTAGCAAGAATATTGACATTCTGAAACATCTTATCTATAACAAAGTGTTGTATTTCAATTCATCACTGTGGGGCAGCTTGTTAATGTTGACCATTTTGGCGAATTGACAAATACTACCGTTGGCCGCTTAAGGATAGTTAACCAAAATCAACCTCGCTGTATTATGTGTAATGCATAGACTTTCCTCTCAACCACAAAACATATTGTAAATAGGGGGTGGCGCAACGCACTCTTCACTGTAAAACTCTTATGTAGACTAATACTCATAAGAACAGAAGAGCGTGTCGGAAGGATTATTTGTTTGAGAGTGGGAACGGGGTGGTACCGTGGAAGGGAATGAAAATGCTCCGCAACTATGTTCTTAGTATGCTTTTTTTCTTTATATGCATTTCAATATCCCATATGTTAGCATGTCTGCACAGCCTCACAATGGTCTCTATTTGTAAATCACCCACATTATGACACGTTATGAAAATCGCCTCCCAAAATAATAATTTTTTGTCCTTATGCTGCCTTCTCTCAAAGTATGTATTACCTTAATTTGGAAACCGTTTCTACAATGTCACTAAGTTTACAGACATCCTTACTGAACTGTTAATTAGTCTGAATTTTCCCATAACATCTAACATTGGCCTTCAGAATTTCAGATGCATAAATAAGACAGGCCAGCAGGCTTTGCTGCCTGTTTGCTGCCTTTTTTTTGTGGGGTGCCATTTTAACCAGGATGACCTCCCCTTTTAAATAAGATATGACAGTCCAGCGGGCTTTCCTGTCATCACACAAGTTAAGAAAACGTTTTACTCTTTGGAACTTTGAGCTCCGCCCATTGATTTCCAATGGATTGGCATGCCGGTGTTCTTAAATGTACAGTGCCTTGCAAAAGTATTCACTCCCTTTGCATTTTTCATGTTTTTTTGCCCCACAACCTGGAATTAACATGGATTGTTTTAGGTTTTGCATCATTACATTTACAGAACATGCCCACAACTTTGAAGATGTTTTTTTTTTTATTGTGAAGTAAGCAACAAATAGGACAAAATAACAGAAAAATTCAATGTGCATAACTATTCACACCCCAAAAGTCAATACTTTGTAGAGCTACCTTTTGCAGCAATCACAGCTCCAAGTCACTTTGGTTAAGTCTCCATGAGTTTGCCATGTCTTACCACTGGGATTTTTGCCCATTCCTCTTTGCAAAATTGCTCCAGCTCCTTCAAGTTTGATGGTTTGTGCTTGTGAACAGCAATCTTTAAGTCTGACCACAGATGTTCTATTGGTTTGAGGTCTGGGCTTTGACCAGGCCATTCCAACACATTTACATGTTTCCCCTTAAACCACTCAAGTGTTGCTCTAGCAGTGTGTTTGGGATCATTGTTCTGCTGAAAGGTGAACCTCCGTTCTAGCCTCAGAGTTGTACAGGTTTTGCTCAAGAATATCCCTGTATTTAGCACCATCCATCTTTCCCTCAACTCTGACTAGTTTTCCAGTCCCGGCTGCTGAAAAACAAGCCCACAGCATGATGCTGCCACCACCTTGTTTCACTGTGGGAATGGTGTTCTTTGGGTGATGTGATTTGTAGGGTTTCGCCAGACATAGTGCTTTCTTTGATGGCTGAAACGTTCAATTTTAATCTCATCAGACCAGAGCACCTTCCTCCATACATTTTGAGTCTCCCACATGCCTTTTTGCAAACTCAAAACGTGCTATTTAGTTTTTTGCTTAAAGTAATGGCTTTCTTCTGGCCACTCTGTCATAAAGCCCAACTCTATGGAGCGTACTGCTTATTGTCGTCCTATGTACAGATACTGTCGTCCTATGTACAGATAACCAGTGCCAAAACTTCAGGAGATGAGCTATGTGTGACAGATTTCTTCTATTGACTGGCAAATCACTGCCATCATTGAGGAGATCTGTGTGGAGAAGTCCTAGATGGGGACACCGACATGTCGCTGTGTGAGGGTTGCAGTAAATGAACATTTGCCAGTAGGCTAATCATGTCAACTTCACATTCAAGAAACATATATACAAACATAAAATCAAAGGGAATTGGTCAAGCCCAGTTCCAGACGTGGGTCTAGGACTTAGCCGGTATTTACACTACAGAATGAGTTTCTGCAGTAGCATACCAGAGTGGGGTTGCCGGGGTCTGCAGTTTGGCAGATTTTCGTATGGTTTCGAGTGAGGACTGTACCGGGTCGTGGCGGTACAGACAAGGCAGTCTTGCAAATGCAAGACCTGTTAAAATAAATGTGTATGTGGCAAAGAAAGTTTATCACCTTCCAGATGTTTATTGAAGGTCAATAACTCTTGGAAAGACTGTGTTAAAATGGTTGTTCTATTTTGTGTAGGCATATAGGCTGTTTCTTTCGTTTTTTGGTGAGTTGCCTAATTTGTGTTCTATTCATTTTCATTCAGTGAGAATTTTAAATGAAAGTAATTCCTGAAATGTTTTATCAAATTGCAAATTGTAAGCCAACATGTAATAACGCTGGAGCTCATTGAAAACCACAAAGAATCTCTTCGTCATAAAATCGAGCAACTTTAAATCGGTAGGCATATGGTAGCCTAGTAATGTATGGTGAAATATTCAATGTTGAATGTTTCGCTTTACACACATGTACATAGGGCTGTTGTTCGTCTTGTTTTCAAACTGTTTAGATGTGCATTTAAAGGGCTATGTTTTACACCCTATTAGCGTTACATTAGTGTTACATTAATGTTACAGCTAAGCAAGCCTTCTTTGGCAATTTTACAGGCGTGGGTGAATGACGTGCTCTGTTGTCCTGCCTAGTGAAAACAAACATTCCATGTTTGGTGTTCCAGGCTCACGTGGTGTCTAGAAGTGAGCTGTACATGCAGCAGATCCACATGGAGTCTGCGGGCCCAAACCCTAGCCCACAAGATATAAACAATCAATCTGCTTTTCTCCAATTTCAAACAAAATGGGCAAACAAATAAAGATCCAATGCATAAACAGCCCTGGGATTGATAAAAGGCTTTGTGCACTCTTTGCATACCTGACACTTTTGCCTTCCTTCATTCTCCCCCCAGTCCCTCGTTCCCCAAAACCAGATGACCCTGCTCTGGCTGGCCCTGCCTACCTTGACACATCCTCCTCTTCGGTCACCTCAACAACACCGAAGTCCTCTGGCCCCACTCCTCTGTTTCCTGTAGATGGTGAGCGTGATGATCATTTCCATTCAGGAATTGTTTGATCTTTTGGACATCTGTGCCATCTGAAATATTTCTTCTCAAACAGTGAACGAGATTCTAAACTCAGCAGCTAAGGAGAGGACTGAGGGCTCAGCCAGCCCTCAGGAGGGCAAGAGCGGCAAAGGTGATTTACTGTAGTCAATTGGCATAGGCTCTCTATCCCTCCATCCAGTCCCTACCTTTATTCCTGGTCCTTATGCTTCTTGTTGAATATTTTTCTTCTCTATCTCTTATTAGTTCCCTCAGTCCAGCAAAGAACACAGTTGGAGGAGCTAAGGAAGTTTGGTAAAGAGTTCAGGGTGAGTGTTTTTGGGCATGTGTGTTTGGGTGCCTTTGTGTATTTGGATTGCTATCTGTTGTCATTTTTATGATCATCAAATGCAAGTGATTATACAGCTTTCATCAAGATTGTTGCTGTGGACTGTTCCACTGGGCAGCGGCTCAGTCAACCGTGTAAAACAAATTTCTATACGCTGATTTGATTTCTGATCAAGTTTTTCTTTTTAAGATTATTTATTTTATCTTATTCACTATTTGGCCAGAAGTATGTGGACACCTCTATTCATTATTGAGATCAGGTATTTCAGACATACACATCGCCCCCATGTGCATAAAATCCAGCACAGAGTCATGAAATGTTCCAAAGACAAACATTGGCAGTACAGTGGGTCATACCGAAGGGCTCAGTGCTGTAATTGTCAAGTGGGTGCATCTAGGAGCAGCTACGACCATGCCAATCTCAGACTGCCTCTGAAGCAACATCAGCACAAGAACTGTGTGTCAGGAGCTTCACTAAATTGATGTCCATGGCTGAACAGCTGCATATGTAATGCCAGGTGTCGGCTGGAGGTTTGTTAAGCCCTGGACTCTTGAGCAGTGGATACGTGCTCTCTGGAGTGATGCATCACGTTTAGACTTTTGGCAGACTTTTGGATGAATCTGGGTGTGGCAGATTCCAGGAGAAAACAATCTACTGGAATGCATGGTGCCTACTGTAAAGTTTGGTGAATGAGGGATAATGGTCAGTGTGGTTCAGGGTTTGAGTTAGGCTCACTAGTTCCAGTGAAGAGTCATCTTAATGCTACAGGATGCAAAGACATTTTGGACACTTGGGTGCTTCTATCTTTCAGGTTGGGGAAGGGCCTTACCTGTGTCCTGGCCACAAAGTGGGGTCCATACAGTCATGGTTTGTCGAAATTGGTGTGGAGGCACTTGAGTGGCATGCTCAGTGCCCTGACCTGAACCCCATTGAAAACCTTTGGGATGAATTGAAATGGCGACTGCATGTCAGGCCTTCTTGTCCAACATCAATGCCTGACCTCACAGATGCTCTTTTGGCTGTATGGGCACTCAATCTTGCGGAAAGCCCTCCCAGAAGAGTGGTGGCCGTTATAGCTAGTGATGGCCAAACAAAGCTTTGTTAGTGTTATTTTGGCAGCAGGATATTATGCTGCCTGCATGCCGATTTTCTTTATCACAATAAAAGCCATCATTGAGATGTATACAGCAATATAGTCTAAAGAAAATAAGACACAAACAGTATTGGAACAGACATCAAACACAAAGGAACAGACATCAAACATAAAATGTAAAGATTAGATTGCTCACTATATTGCTTTATATGTCAAGGATGTCAATGACTTATTTTGAAAAGGAAATTCTGAGTTGGCACTGCTAGCATAATATCCTGCTGCTAGTAGAACATTAATGAAGCCTCATATGGCCATAACTAGTTATAGTTGCGAAGTGGGGGCCAATTCCATATCAATGCCCATAGTTTTGGAATAGGATGTCCAACAATGATGGGGCGATGGTCAGGTGTCCACATACTTTTGGCCGTGCGGTGAATATTACATTCAATTTCATAAGTAAAAATAATGGGTGCAAAGTAACAAACATATTATTTACATTATATATTAGTATTTACAATAAAGTTGGAGCTTTAGAAAAAGAATCAGCGATTTAATGCACTGTTTTTTTTTTTTGAGCAAAACTTGCTTTTTGCCATATTTGTGACTGTGTGACCTTCAACTTATTCCGACATTTCGCAGCTCCAGCCCAGCTCCTCCCCTTTAGCTGGCCCTGCCTCGTCTGAAGCTGCCCAGCCATCCCCATCTGACCCCGCTGTCACCACAGATTCAAAACCTGCCCCTGTCCACGCCCCCTCTCAGGACCCTCAAAATGGCGAGGGGTCCTCTTGTATCCCAAGCCCTACAACCCCATCCCCAGCCCCCAATGCTGCCTCCCAGTCATCAGGTCCTGACAGGCAGGCAACAGGGACACCGCAGCCAGCCATGACCCAGAGCAGCGAGGAGGGCGGCGAGAGAGCAGAAGGCGTAGCAGAGTATGTATGACAGTGGACAGTGTTCAATGTGTCAGTCTGCTACAACACTGTCGAACTACAGTGGTTGGACAAGGGTTTTTGAATGTGCATGTTTAGGTTGTCCAATTATTCATACAATTTTATTTAGCAAGTCAGGTATCAGAACTCAACCATTTTTAAACAGTGTTCATGTTGTTTCTAGCTTACTGGCCTGCTGGCTGGCTAGTTAATGTAATGACTAGCATTCTGCAGTCAACATATAATCACAAGTAATTCTGACTATGTACAACCCTGTTTCCAAAAAAGTTGGGATACGATGTAAAACGCTAATAAAAACAGAATGCAGTGATATGCAAATCGTTTATCCATGCATCAAATTGAAGAATACAAAGACCACATATCAGAAGTAGAAACTGAGAAATTATATTGTTTTGAGAAAAATACATGTTTTTTGTATGATGCCAGTAACACATTTAAAAAAGTTTGGGACAGGGGCATGTTTACCACTGTGTTGCATCACCTCTTCATTTAACAATACTCTAAGCATTTGGGAACTGAGGAAACCAATTGCTGTAGTTTTGAACGTGAAATGTTTTTTCCATTCTTGCGTGATATAGGATTTTAGCTGCTCAACAGTTCAGGTCTCCTTTGTTGGATTTTTCATTTTATAATGTGCCAAATGTTTTCGATGGGTGACAGGTCTGGATAGCAGGCAGGTCAGTTTAGCACCCTGACTTTTTCTGTGGAGCCATGCTGTTGTAGTACATGCAGAATGTGGTTTGGCATTGTCTTGCTGAAATAAGCAAAGTCTTCCCTGAATAAGACCTTGTCTGGATGGCCATAGAGGTTGCTCCAGTACCTGTTTATTGTTCAGCTTTAATGGTGACTTCACAGATGTTCAAGTCAGCAATGCCGTGTGCACGAATGCACCCTCTCACCATTGTGAATGCTGGATTTTGAACTAGGCTCTGATAAGCAGCTTGGATGGTCCCTTTCCTTTTTAGCATGAAGAATCCGGCATCCATGATTCCCAATAATTATTTCATATTTTGATTTGTCTGAATACAGGACAGTTTTCCACTTCACCTCAGCCCACCTTAAATGAGCTCGGGCCCAGAGGTGGCAGCGTTTCTTAATCTTCTAATACTTTGTATTATTTTTTGTATGGTAGAGTTTTAACTTCTATGTGTGGATGCAGCAATGTACTGTGTTTACAGATGATAGTTTTCTGAAATGTTCCTGAGCCCATGCAGTGATGCTGTGAGCCATGCAGTAGCCTTCAGAATCATGTATTCATATCTAATGCAGTTCTGTCTGAGGGCTCGAAGATCATGGCCGTCCAATATTGGTTTTCAGTGTCCCTTGTGAAGCGACATTTCAACGGATTGTCTCGATCTTTTAATTTTATAATGTACTGTAGATGAGATCCTAAAAATCTTAGTTTAATGTTAGTTTTGAGTTGTTGCTCTCTTGCATTTGCCTGCAGTATGAGTGAAGAACCCCTCTTTACTTCTGGAAGATTAATCTCCACTATGATGGTATTTTATACACAGACATGTTTATGACCTTTTGCCTAGTAACTTGTTAGATGTTCCAACTGGTTTTCTTGGTGGAAAGTGTTTTGTTTCCCCTGTCCCAGCTTTTTTTAAACATGTTGCTGACATCATTCAATTTGGGCATATATTTCTTAAGAAACATCTGTTTCATCATTTGATATGTTGTCTTAGAACTATTTTCTGTTGAGAATAAGTTTTAAATGACTACATTCTGTTCAAGTTTTAGTGTCCCAGCTTTTTTGGATATGTATAACTGGCACTATCTTATGTTGTATATATTTAAGTGATTTAGCAGGTGCTGTTATCCAGAGCAACTTACAGTAAGTCCAGTTTTCTTGCGGGGGGTCCAACCGCTGTGTTTGTGTGACGCAGTGTGTGAACGCATCACATTATGTTTGGTTCCCACTGTGAAACTTGGCTAAGTTGTGATTAGGTAGGGGTGTAGGGTTTGAACATTGCCTGAAGGTAGGGAGGGGAATCTCCTTTTGTTGCCCTGTAAGCAAGAACCATATCCTTGAACCAGATTCATGCTTCAACTGGAAGCCTGTTTTATGTGCAAAGAAGCGGGGAGACATGAGAGCACTTGGGACGGTTGAACACCAGGCAGGCCGCAGTGTTCTGAATGAGTTACTGGAGTTTGCTAGCTCATGCTGTGGTCTCAACCAAGTTGTAATCCAGTTGTCATAACTTCCACCCCTGTTGATCTACAGATGCCACATAGGTTTGTAAAGATATCAATGCTATGTATTTATATAGATCATTTCCAAGGAAAGAGTTTGGTCCAGCAGTCTGTGTACATTTCGTGTTACAGCATTGTTTAAAATCCCATTGCTCTTCGAGTAGAAAATCTTTCAGTTTTTCCTAAATGTGTATTCAATATATCATTAAGTGCCTGAAACTAATTTGTAAAGAGCCTTTGTGATTGTTATTACTGGAATGTAATTTGTAATTTTCAATTACTTGGCACACTCATCAATGGCTTGATGCTGACTAATAGGACTGTAAAAGCAGGACTTTCTGAGAATTTTACAACTTGTGCTCTGTGTCTTTACTGGTAACCACAACAAAGGGTGGTCGGCTTCTTTCAAGTCTGTCTTCACCGCGGAAACCACCAATCACAGAGGTGGTTGACACTTTCCGGCCAACTGTATATGACAAAGTTGTTTGGTCCAAGACTTGTTGCTTTGTTAGCACCTATCAATCTCCCAGTGACAGGTACCTGTGGTTCTCATCACCCACAGGTCACCCACTGTCATTTTCCAATACTGCCTGAACCATCTGGCTTGTCAAATTTAACTAGGACAGGGTCTCCCTGAATGGCACAGTGTCCCCCAACTCTGGTCCTCGAGTACCCACAGCATTGTAGTCAACTAAACATAAGGTTGTAATTAAGTTGCATTTAAGTTTGTCTGGGGGCTTCAACCAAAATGGGCAATGTTGAGGGTGTTTAAGGAACAGTTTTGGGAAACCGGTGTTAGGCTTCGCAACTGCACACAGGTTAGGAGTTATGTCAAGTCACGCACATGTTCTCTTCACCTGGTACAGCCAGAAGAGGACTAGGTACCCCTCAGTCTGGCTCCTCTCTAGCTTTCTTCCATTGTTTCAACCCTACTAGGGAATTTTTCCTAGCCACTGTGCATCGGTTCCTTGTCATTGTTTGCATTTTAGTCTTGGTTTTTGTATAAGCACTTTGATCATTGTTATATATTTGATTCTACTCCGGCGCCATGAATCTAACTTGTTAACTGGAGCAGTGTTCTCTGTGTGCTTGTTCCAGCTTACCTCATAGTTGAGTGAGCAGTGTGGTACATTTCTTGGTAGGAGGCTATTTTGACTTCTGTGATGGGATTAGCGAACGCTAAGGCCATAAAAACAATTTTACCTCAAATTTCAAGAAAAGTGAATAATATCTAAAATGTTTATACACGGGTTTCTGACATCATGAAGGTCCCTGGTTTGAATACTTAAGATGAAGGCAACGTGTGCTGCAAGCTGTGCATTTACTGCTATTTTTTGTCATTATGTTTAGGAGTGTATTGGCCAGAGCTTAGTACAATACGAATCATCTGCATCCCTGAAATGTTATCGATCCTTATCTGTGCAGATTGTAAAGTACTGAAAGAGTACTGATCTCTTCTTTTTTGTTTTTCTTTGTTTTTAGTCAGGTGAAGAAGTCAACGCTGAATCCCAATGCGAAAGAATTTGTCTTCAAGACTCCCATGCCCCTGGTCAGTCACGCTTGCCTGCATGCACACACGCACAATCTAGAATTTTAACCATGCACGTTATTTGTTCAGGCAACTCAGTCTTAACTGCCACATAAGCTGAGGCACAATGGCTCTAAAAAGTTAACCAAAACGTTTTGTAACCCTATTTATGTGCCTGTAAACCCCAAAAACATTACATACCTTAAGGCCTTAACTGATTTTTTTCAAATTCATTTATTTATGTCCTGGGGTGGTGCAATGGAGTTCCTATAGAGAGCTCCAGTCTACTTTTAATACTTGCTAACCAATGTCCTGACCTTAAGTTCACGGCATCCTTCCCCAGGTGAAGCCGTCTCCAGCTCCGACCCCCCCGCGGCCCACTCCACCTAGCGCCTCAGTGCTGCTACAGCCCCCACCAGGACAACAGGCAATCTACAGCACCCCTTACCTGTCCTATATCTCCCCCGTGCAGATACAGGGACACTCTGTACAGGTGTGTGCTTGTGCAGTGTTTTAATAGGAATTTGTGTGAGGAAGTAGGGTTGATATATTCTGGTGTTGCAAATACTTCAGATATTCTTTTAAGGCTGGCGGTGTGTGCTCTGTCTGGAAACGGGCTGCTCATTTGACTGTTGCATCGCCAGGTCGAGTACTGAATCACCAGCCGCTGATGTAGCGGGCAAGTGTTTGAGAGCCTAGGCCACCTGGCAGTACGTGGCCTTCAGATTGCTGCCATGCATAAGGATAGGGCAGAGAGGCTATGGAGATTTCAGATGTATGTCAGTCTGGGTCTGGGGTTTGTCTGGTTTGTCTAACATCCTCCTCTGATCCCTAGGCATCCCCGATGTATCATCAGTACACAATGTCAACAGTCCAGCAGGGGAAGTATCCTCGAGCAAAAGGTACTCTCAAGATAATCAACCGCACCTCCCGATCTGTTGGTGAATCATTTTGATCAAACAACACACAAGACCATTTGAATTCAAGAAGAAAATAGGAGCCCTCAACAACCGATCTCATTGTGTTAATAACCCTCTACTTCCCATCCCAGGGCAGGTGGTAGGCCCTCGTCCAGACCATCATGGCTCATCCCAGCCCCAGATGCTTCAAGCCACAGCCTCTGCAGCAGGCCCTTCCCTGGTGGCCTCCCCTTATCCCCAGGCCTACCTGCAGTATAGTCAGGTCATCCAGGGCATGCCCCACTATCCCGGACAGGTAGCTTTTTCTTAACTCTACAAATGCTTCTGATATTAGCTAGGGACAGAGTAAGGTAAAGTAATCTCTAATGGACATTTCCACCAGTTGCATTTCAAAGTCATTGAATGTGCCATTTTTATGGGGCCCATAGGGTGGCTTGTATCTTAGCTAACAAGGCTATTATGCTAATGTAGCTAATATCTTAGGCAGAAGAAAAGGTTACCATGCCGATGCTGCTAACAATGTCTTATTGTGGACATGCATAATGATGTGCAACACTGGAAATGTTAGGCGATGAATAACTACAAACAGAATTTGAAGAAATAGCAAAGGCTTTCTCTGTTTTTTAGGGCTGCGCCCCAGTTCTATACCCATTTAAATCTATAATTTCTGTGTTTTGGAGATTCCGGACAGAATCATGTAATCAGGGTCAATTATCTTTCTATAAAAATATAATTTTAATATGGTCTTGTAATACGAATAATATTTTCCTTCACTTTTTGCCTACCCAGTGCCATGAATCTGGAAGAACAATGAGCTCTGCGTGCAGTATAGAGTGGATATAAAAAGTCGACACATCTCTGTTAAAATGCCAGTTGTTAGTGATAAATCATGTATATAACCTGAACAATTCAATTTAAAAACAGGGTTGCGTAAGTGTGCACTCCCTTAATCTAATACTTTTTTGAAGCGCTTTTTGATTTTATTACAGCACTCACATCTTAACATGGCAATATTTGCCCACTCTAAGCAAAAGCGCTCCAAATCTGTCAGATTTCAAGAACGTCTCCTATGCACATCCCTCTTCAGATCACCCCACAGATGTTCAATTAGATTCAGGTCTGGGCTCTGGCTGGGCAAATCCCAAACATAACGATTTTTCTGGTGAAGCCATGCTTTTGGGGATTTGGATGTGTGCTTTGGGTCGTAGTCGTGCTGAAAAAAAATCTTCATCTTCAGCTTTTTAACACTAGAACCGCCAGCTCTTTTTTTTAACCCCCTATAACCGCCAGAGTCAAATGCCTTTTGGCGTCATATGCATACTAATCATCTCTATTCCCATGGACATTCTCCTCTGCAGCATCACCATCCAGCCAGAGCATCAGTTCATCTACTGAGTCGTCATAAACTCTACAGAAGTATAAAAAATAATGAATTACAGAATTTGTTTTAAATGGTAAATTAATAAGAAAAATACAATTGTTTTTATTAAAGGTTTTATCATCCGGGAAAAAAAACCTAAAAAGACTACACAGAACGATTCTTAAGGACACAGGCTATAATATTTAAATTTGTTTATTAGGACCTACAAATGTAAAAAAAATATTACACAACACTTCAACTACCCAAAGGTAAATCCGTCAGTATTTAGTTTTCATTTTGATGATTTTCAAGGTAAAATAAGAGACATTATCGACTAGTTTGCAATAATCAAAGGATATGTGCATGAATAGCCTTCATAGGCCTAAAGCACAGTTGCTTGATGAACACGATTCATTTCAAAGAATGAGTAATACATAGGCTACAGGCTAGTAAAATGAATAAAGTTGATTAAAAAAAAATCCTTAATCATGCCATCTCTTCCAGACTCCTATCTTGCAGTGGCATTTGGGGTTGGCGTAAATTAGTTTCGTATTTCAACATATTTTTGCGAGGAGGCTCATCTACATTTTGCAACATCTGCAATGCTGTCAGGACGTCAGATCGTCGGATTCGGGTTGTAATTGTGAACTCAACACTATAAATTGTTTCAAAGTTGTCTGACTTGCTCACCTAGTTCAGATTATATGCACTTTCTACCCTCATCACACTTCGGTCACGTGCATAGGTGTGTCTGGGTTGATGCGGGGGTTATCGGCCATTCATCCATCGACGTCATTGCTACTGCCTTGTTATTCATTGGATTCAATTAAACTAGGTTCAGGAGGTAGACAAATATATAAAGAACATGTATGCTATTTCTTAATCTTCAGGAAAATAAGCAGAGAAAATTCAGAGATGATCGGATGTATGTGTGATTTTTGTATATATTTTTATCCTAAAATAATAACATATAAATAATAACAGTAAATTGTAATAGTGTTGTTGAATTGGTGATTGGTGACTGCTAAATAAAATCCTTGGGTTTTTGTTTAGTGAATACTTTTCATTAGCATTTGTAGATTTACAGTTTAGATTTATATTTGATGAATTGGCCTTCACAATAAGCTGAATCCCCTATTGAAAAACAGTAACGAGTGGTAAGGAGCCTAAATTGTTTGTATTATGTTTCAGTGATAGCCTAATTAAGAAAACGTGTATTTCTTTTGTAAGTTATTCAAATTCAATCAAAGTCTGATCGGTCATCTTGGAGTAGCGCACATTCATCCATTGACGTCAGGCATTCAGCGAGGAGTGATCAGCGCCTGGGTATCAACACTAAGTGGCGTGGGCTGTTGGTGATTTAAGTAGGAACATTCTGTAAAAATAACTGGTAAATCATCTAAATTGTTTTCTGTTTGTCTGTTTAAGATTCTGACAACGGAACAATGTAAAATATGCCTATTTAGGAAAAGTCATGGGAGGAGTGTTTAGCTTTCAAAATGGCCTTGTTATTTTAATTAGAAACTCAAACGCCAATTGGCATATGCATTTGACAGTTCTAGTGTTAACGGACGCCTGAAGGTTTTCTACGAAGATGGCCTGGTATTTGGAACTGTTCATAATTCCCTCCACCCTGACTAAGGCCCCGGTTCCAGCTGAAGAAAACAGCCACAAAACATGATGCTGCCACCACCATGCTTCACTGTGGGTTCTTTGGCGCAAAAGCAACACTGCACATCACCCAAACATATATTTTGGAATTATGGCCAAGAAGTTTCCCACATGCTTTTGGAAGACTTGATGTTTGTTTTTGCAAACTTCAACTGGGCTTTGATGTTTTTCTTTGCAAGAAAAGGCTTCCGTCTTGCCACACTACCCTCATAGCCCATTCATTTGAAGAATATGGGAGATTGTTGTCAAATATAGCACACAGCCAGTACTTGCCAGAGATTCATGCAGCTCCTTTAATGTTGCTGTGGGCCTCTTGGAAGCCTCCCTGACCAGTTTTCTTCTGATATTTTCATCAATTTTGGAGGGACATCCAGTTCTTGGTAATATCTCGATGACATATTTTCTCCGCTTGATGACTGTCTTCACTTTGTTTCATGGTATATCTAATGCTTTGGAAATTATTTTTTACCCTTCTCCTGACTGATATCTCACAACAATGAGATCCCTCCGATGCTTTGGAAGCTCTCTGCCGACTATGGATTTTGCTCTGTGATGCAACTTAGAAAATGTCAGGAAAATAACAGAACAGCTGAACTTTTTTTTGTGGTTAATCAGAGTCACTTTAAATGACGTCAGGTGTGTAATGACTTCTATTTAACATGAGTTTGAATGTGATTGGTTAGTTCTGAACACAGCGACATCCCCAATAATAATAGGGTGTGGTGTGCACTCATACACAACCAGGTTAAGAAAATGTTTACCGGAACTACTCACAAACATAGTTGAGTACCCTATTCTATTAAGTAGCTAGTAGCAGAATGTGTTGTCAAAGATGCCTATTGGGTAAAACATGTAATTAAATGATGCAGTGCCCCTCTGGCCAATGGATTGTGTGTGACAAATACATTTCTTTTGATTCCTACTTTTGAGGCAAGAGATTTTCATGACTTAATTTGAAGCCTGGCGACCCATGGGACCTTATAATCTCTGCATTTTCAGACACTTGTTATAGCGCATCTCATCTTTACAATCATTGTGAGGTTTGTTAACAGACTGACAGGTCTGTTCATATCATTAAATGTTCTTATGTTAAACTCTTCCTACTCTCCATCTCCCCGGTTTTGTCATGATAGCCAGTATACTCAATGCTGCAGGGCGGTGCCAGGATGTTGACTCAGGCAGGCCACCCACAGGCCCTAGGCCCCCCAGGCCCCCAGTATCCTGGACAATCGGAGGGGCCCCCAGGGCCACAGCAGGCCATGTATGGTAAGGGAACTCTGGTCTGTTAAGTGAACTCTACAATCGTAGTAATCTTATTCGCAGTGTATCACTTTAGTCAACACCGATGAAGTTATTTTCCAAGTCTCTTTTATTTGGATGTGAAGCATGTATCAATTATTCTGTCTTTCTTAGCCCCCCAGCAGTTCTCTCACCACTCTGGCTCCATGCACCCTCCTCAGCCCTCCAGCACTCCCACCGGGAGCCAGCCCCCTCCACAGCACACTGCTCCCAGCCCTGGGCACGGACAGGTAAATAAACCAACTGTGGTGTGTGTGTGACTCACATACTTACAAAACCAAGTATCTGGGGGTGTATACCCGTTTAAAGTTAATGTTAGGAATGGGAGGCTTGGTTCAGAGTGAAAGTTACAATTAGGGTTAAAGGTCAGATATAGGGGTATTTGGGAAGGAAATGTTTGGTCCCCAACATGACTCTGGGATCAAGAGCACTGCACATTTTTCTCTTCTTGTGCATCACTTCCACACTTCTTTCCACATTCCTCTGCAGTCGGGCCAAGGAGGCCCTCAACCTCAGACCATGTATCACTCTGGGCCTCTGTCTGCACCCACGCCTCCTAACATGCCCCCAGGCCACAGCTCTCCCCAGGGCTCCTATCCGATGCAGGGATACAGTCTACCCACCCACCAGCCCATGGCTCAACACTACCCTGGCCTCGGACAGCTCACGCAGGTAACACGTGCCACTGTTGACCCACAGCCCATGCAATCTTCCCCCAAGGGAGTCTGGTAAATCTAACTACTAACTGGCCCGGCGTCGAAGTCCGTTGACATGGTCCATTGGTCTCCGTTCCCAATCCACTATGACTTCTGAAAGCTACTGAATTGACACTCTTCCCACCTCACTCAGGCCCACGTTGCCCAGGGCATGTCAGGCCCCCACCACCAAGGAGGCCACGGCCCACCCCAGATGATGCTGCACTATGCTGGGCCCCCACAGCAAGGCCCAGGCCCGGCTCCCCAGCACGGCCCACCTCCCCAGCAGGGGGCGCATCCACACTACTACATCCAACACCCGCAGGGTAAGTGGAGCTCTCTTTAAATGCACACATGGCAGCGCAACACCATGGATACCTGACGTGAGCCAAAGTGACTTGTTGTTTTTGTGTTCCAACAGCTGTACAAGTGCAGGCTCACCCCCCCCAGCAGCTTTCCTTCCACCCACCTGGAAACTGACGACCCTTACCTAGCTAAATACACCTAGAGGACCACAGATGAAGGGGATGGCAATCCGGGGCTCCCTTGCCCTATCAGTTCCTCCTTCACAATGGACCCCAATCCCAAGTGTGGGACACAATCAAGTTGTTCACCGATCGGCTAAACCGTTCAGAGAACCGAAGCCCCCCCCACCCCCACCTCTCTCCCTTCTCTACTCGCCAACACAATAAGCAACTTTTTTTTTACACCCAGAGTTATTTTAGTAAGAGAGCTTGAGAATGGAAAGGGAGCCTCATCATAGAAGGCTCAGCTTGGGATGGAGAATAAATTAACGATTTCTCTTGATTTTATAAAAGCCCTAGAAAGACTAAGACCTCCTCGCTAGCTCGCTCTGTTTTTAAGTTGAGAGGATTTGATGGTGACACCGGCATTGTCTCACAGTTGGATGATTGAAGAGACGCTGCCGAGAATTACAGGACAGACTTTTATCACATTGAAACTTCCTTTTTAACCTTCCCTGTAGCCACCACCTCATCTTCCCCTCTCCTTTTGCAGGTGAAAACAATTACTAAATAATGAAAAGATTAAAATGAAGAAAATGAAGAAAAAAAGAAAATAAAGTTTTAAACTCAACCTCAATATTTGCTGTCAGAACCTCTATTTTTGTTGTATTCTTGTTTAGTAGGTCGTAACAAAAGAATCTGTAATTGATCTACTGTTTAAAGTCTTATTTTAACCCTAAACTTTAAACACACTGCTAACCTTAATAAAGACCAAAAATCTCGTATTTGTTTTTAAAGATATAGCCAGAAGTGTTTATTTGAATTTATGGCTGTGACATTTAGTGTTGAATTGTTGGTTTAATTTAAAGATGTAGGTCAAACAAGTACATTGATAGTAAAATTCAGTACACTGATCCTTGACTAAAATGATTCAATCCACTTGTCTTTCATAGTAACCTGCATTTGGTGCCTTGTTTTAACTGCATTGTTTTACAATGAATTCAGAAACAAACAAATGGTTCCTATAATGGCCAAGCATTTATTAGATTTTAACAAAAGTAAATTGAACAACTATAAAAATATATTCATTGTAGTTGGCATGTTGGAGGTCACAGTAAAAAATTAAATACATCAGAAAAACAACAAACCAGTAAACTAAACATGTTCTCAGGAGTCGTCAGAAAATCCATTCATTAACTGCTGCAGCACTGACACGTGTTAAGAGCTTTTAATGCAGCCATTGGTGCAGCTTCCCTCTACCAGGAAGTCAGTAACCTTTTTAAAATCATAATTCGAATACATTTAGTTGTAGCTGGGAGCTCACACAAGGCAGCCAAGACATTAACATTAAGCAGCATTTTCACTGGCAATTTTCTTTCAAATGTTTGTGCCGCCTCTTAAAACATCTTTGCTCCAAGGCATTTAACTATACAAAGACACAATACGTGTTAGAACAAATGTTTTTCTAACGTTGTACATAGGTCTTAATTATATTAATTTGGCAGAGCTGATCGGTCAATTGACAGGTGATTATCTGCCTGTCTGCCAGATTATCTGGAAGCTTCATATCTATTGCTGGTCACACTGCAGGCCTGAATGCTCAAGTCTATTTAGGAGCACTCACTAGTCTAACAGCAGGTTACAGGGGAAGAAATCAGATTGGTATGTGTTCAGTCATTTGCTTTCTTTCACTCAGAATTGATGTTGCCAGCTAAGTTAACCAATATGCTTACCAGGTTGTTATTAATGTTTGGATATGTTTCCCTTTTAAAGGCACAGCAAAATTACACAACTAACAACTGTGACTTGGCCTCTTCAGACTGCAAGTAAAAAAATCTTTAGAAATGAATAAGATTTTAGTCATTTGAAACAGTGTGAATGAAAGGGATTTTCTGTTCCCATGGATTTCACAGATCTAGCAGCCTATTAAAAGCAGTGATGTCATCAGGATAACATTAATAGAGAATATAGCTGTCTCAAATGGCCCCCTAATTCCTTTATAGTCAAAAACCTCTGTAGCGCTCTGGTCAAAGGTAAAACATTGTAATCTGTGCACAACCCTTGGAAGTTATATTCAGTTTAATGTGCCAATGTGGGCCATACCTTTAGTATTGACATAGTTATCATCACTATCATCGCTGTCACTATTATCACAGTTCTCGATAGTTTCCAAATTGACATAGTTCTCTGCATCACTGTTTTCTGTGAACACACACAATTTTGAGTTATGTTCACACCAGTCCACAATCTTTGATGTGTCTATAAACATAAGGTGAACATCAGAACCAATTTCTATTGCATCACTCACCATTGTCAATGTCTGTCTCTGCTTCCACGTTGACATAAGGTGGCTCTGAAGAAGTAAAATATGAAAATGATGTTACAATAAATAAATGGCCCTCCAGGTCACATTTTCCTGTTTTCTAAACCCCTTGCTGGGGGGTTTGTTCTTCACAAAATACTGCAGTTAACATGTGGTCCTATACTGCAATAATCAATGATTAAGTGTAGCCTGGGGGTTATGGTGTCCTCCCCTGGGTTTGGGCCAGAGTACAGTCCTCCCAGTGGAGCACTGCAAACTGCTGCACCACACCCAGGAAACAGTGCCTTCAGATCTGCCCACCCCAGTCTCATTCCCTGGGTATTATGCTGCACTTATTAATGTTGGGACAGGATAGGGACATTTT
>JACXGJ010002439.1:0-65735 GCA_016801105.1 Esox niger | reverse complement strand
ATAATATATTTATCATATTTTTTTCCTCTCATATATTGGTGTTGTGAATTAATGAGCGTTTGATTGGTTGAGAAGATGACACCGTTCATTGGTTGACATGAGCGGGGGGGGGGGGTCCTACATGTAATTAGATAAGTGTAAGGGATAAAATGGCAACTTAGTATTTGTTTGGATTGACTACGGTTAGCTGGTTAGCTGAAGAATGAGATGTCTCTGCCCATGATTATTCGAGTCGGATAAACCTGGAAAACATTTAAAATACTGTATAGTACATACAGTAATGCCTATATACTACTAACCCTTAGTTGGCACTCCTATCCAGTTCAGGTAGCGTGTCAGCTTCTTGGACATATAGGTTTTCCCTCTGGCAGGAAGACCAATCATTACAATCACAGTGGGGGAGTTGGTCATGTAAGAGGCCCAAGCTGTTCAGACAGAGAAACATCAAACAACCAAAATACTGTAATTTAAATATCAATAGAAAGCATGCTGAACAACAGTAGTTTAACACTGTCCAGAAGAATATGCAAATATGTTGAGTTTAACTACTTTTCCATTGATAAAAATCTCTTGTAGCAGCTTAGTAACTGCCTGTCCATATATAAAAATAAAGCATGGCCTTGATTAGGGTCTTTTTTCTGACATATGTTACTCAACAAAGCCAATCAACACCCATCCCCAGTCCAAGGTAAATAAACACTAGCTATGCTAAACAAGATCAAGCATGAAATACACATATCTAGAACCAGCTTGTTGGCATGAATATCTAGCGGTTAGCAAAGAGCCAGCAGATCTGTGTGAACGTGATGAGTGAATGTGTGAAATCTTAAATATCTCTAGTTCCTGACAAATACCGTAGTGTGGATTTAAAGGACTTAGTGCAATAATACTGTGTCATTCTAAATTTGTACACATATTATACATCCTAAAATAAAAAGCTTAATGTCAATACCTAAAAATAATTGTCCTGGCAATAGCATTTAACAGGAAAGGGAGCTGACTGGAACATACAGAGCTGACACATTATACTTACAGCATTTTTTTTGGACTTCATTTATTCTGACCTCTGTTCGCTTCCCCTCTGCTGAGGTTTCCAGCAATACAGGAGCTTTCTGCTGGCTGGAAGCCATGATGCTAGTCGAAACAGCACACGTCCACTATGCTGTCCAATAACCTAAGACGCTAGGTTCGCTTGGCTGGCGACTGGTGCTGGGAAGACTGGTCATTCTAGTGGAGTGAAGCAATCATCCTTTTCAGTGGATTCCGCAAATTATGTGAACGTCAATTGTTTTACAATACAAAACAATACTACACTGGGACAATGTATTATGCATAAAAATGTACAAAGATGAGGACACTATGCTGGAAAGACGTTCTAAGTACGTTTCTAACGTACTCACACTCGGGGTTGCGCCTCCCAAAAGGGGGACTGTCTTCCTGCTTCCGGCTATTCACAGACATCGCAAAACTTCCTTACATGTAAATTAGTCGAAGCTAGATAACGTGCGAAAACGTTCAAATGTGTTAGGTACTGTATTGAAGTAGTTCTGTTTGAGGGAGGGGAATAGCATGTAAACGTTTGTTCTGACCTAGTAATATTCTTAACTTACAGAGACGCCAGTTGCAGCCATCGGGAGAATGGTGGGGTTAGCTTAGTGTGGCATAGCAGATGGCAAATACCCTAAACTTTATCGACACCAAACCAGTTTTTTTATACCGTCAGCGTCATTGATATTGACCAACTTAAAAGAGAGTCTGGTATGGATAACACGACCAAGTATTGCTCGGCTGACAAGGCACAACGTAGCTATTCGGGTTAAATATAAATAAATTCCATCTCTCTAAAATCACACACTGACACAGCTGCAAATATTTTCAATTGGCAGAACTTGGTTATGTAGCTAGACTTTTTCGTGCAATACCGTTGCATATACACGTATTCAAGTTATTCTATTATAGCCTGTATAAATTGCCATCAATAAGACTGTGTACTGATTCAAATAGCTACGACCTAATTGCGTGCAAGTCAGGCATTAACTTGTCTTTTCCCCCCCAATAACCAAGTGCGAAAACATTACATTTTAGTGTACTGAAATTAACGCAATACTCACTACCATGAATCAGTTAAAATGAGGGTTGTCTTTACCCTTGACTTTTTGTGGGCGGACCCGAAGCGGTTGTCAGGGACGCACGTTTAAAGATTTTAAATCGGTCTTCATCCATTAACCTGTTCTCAGACACTCCGCCAAGATTCGTCAATACAGTACTAAACATTAGTAAGATAAGCACAATTATTCCAGCCTTAATCTTAAATGTCTACATCGTGTTACGATGGAGGTCTTAGCATTACTTTTATTGCAATGTCATACCCTTCAACTAAATATTCAACCGAACACAACGGATAGCATTGTACAAGCACTTACCAAAACGACAAAAGGTGAGTAGACGGATATTTGCGCAATTAGTTAGATGTGAATCACATCGATCGGGTCAATAACTGGGAGAATGCATAACGCCCCAGTCCAGCAAGATTGGACCAATCGCATTCTCGTTGTCATTCTACGTCACTTTATTGAAAGCCAAGGTTTAAGTCGAGAAACAGCTCTTCGTTTTTACGCTAAGATTCCAAAAGGATACACTTTTAAACAGCACAGCTCATGTTCATAATAGTCTTGCTAGCATTGAGTTTTTGAGAGCAAACTCGTTGAAGGAGTAATGTATTCGCAAAGAAAGCCCAAGCACTTGCCCTAGTCACTTGAAAACCGGATGCTTGTTTTGACAGCCATCTTAAGTGCCGGTCAAATTTCCAAAAGCAGCCCTCTCAGCACCTGATGTAGCTTGAGGGGAAACGTCTGATATCCGGCACATTTAAATGCAAAGCGAAGTCTTTTAAGCAGCGTCAATGTGCTCTGGTAGACAGGAAGCTCATTAATTAATTAATGCATTCATTTCTAAAGAACCGCTGCGCTAGCTTAGCACCGCTCGCTGCAGAGACAATTGCAAAACGTTCGGCGTTGCACGCGTGAATTTAAAGTAGTACAGCCCTTTCCCAGTGGCCACGCCCCTCTACTGGTGTATGGAAGTCAAAATTCATAATTTTCCGTCACGTGGTTGCTCTGCCATCCTGGTGGGCTAAACAGTGTTGAAACATGGCGACTAACACTGGGAATTCTGTGGAGCTGCTGCACAATCCGGTCAAATGTTCTACTTTTACTGCCTCCGAGTGTTTAGATCACCTCACAAAAAAGAACATATAAAAGGTATGCAAACACTGCAGGTCTTAGGCACTTGTGACCCACTGCGTTATTTAAATCGTTAAAAATAACGCAAATTGAGCTGACCATGTGAAAATTTACCCTAGGGAGACTCCAGCCCCCGCCTTACACTGCAACCAAAATGAAAGCGTACAGAAGTATTCTATCACGGTGGGTCAATAGTGCAATTGTTTGGGAGGTGAAGGAGAATAGATTCTTTATTGTCAAAGTTTTTAGCTAATTAACCTAAATTACCGTTGCTGTGGTTCTATGGGTGGTCAGTATAACGTAGTACAACACAGAATCTTGTGACAAAAGTACCAGCAATAATATCAACGTTTGCAACTACCTCGCGTTTTGAAGTATATCTTGTTAAAGTTGTGGAGTTGTCGATGGAGGGCAATAGAAGGAGAGTTGGTTTGCCACCCCCCAGTGCGCGTTCGCATATGCGGCGACAAACCGTGAAATCTCTCAATTCCACTAAGTTCGCCGAGAATGTTTCCACTCGTTACACGCAGTACTTTTATGATAATCATATTGTCCCAGCTGCAGTATTGGATCGTATATTTAAAACCGAGTGGGTGATCAGGTATGATGAGTTGCATAACCAGCTAAGAGACAAACGCGATGGCTTGTACTTTACACAGGTGCAATGGTCCCCGCTGGACACAGAAGAAACGGCAGTTGCAGCGGTAGACAAGTACGGAAATGTTTAAATAATACATCATGAACCATAACATCGTCCCGAAGCCACAGACTCTGGCCAAACTTTTTAACACTTCCAAAAAGTGTTTCCCAAGTAATTATAGACGGACATTTTATTTAATTACCAAATACGGACAATAGCTAGGGATTTTTGTTCCTAAAAGCCGAAGCTCTTGAGTGAGTTGGTCAAGTCCCATCCTGTTTTCGCGATCTCAGCAGTTGGTCTCATTGTTGAATCTATCTATCAATACGATCTTGTCTATTTATTTTTGTAATAACCTCCAAGCTTTTAATTATAGAGGGAGATTATTATAGGCTGTCAAACGTGATATGCTTGCACAATACATTTTCTGAAAGATGCACTATTAATGTTGTAGTTAGCGAATTATCAAAAATGTATATATTACATTTTTATTTAAAATGTTTGCTATAAGGGCAAAAAAGTTCGACATTCACCGTTGCTACTACTTCCGCCCTGCTTCACACCTACAATTTGAGGCATATGTTGGATAAATCCAAAGCATACACAAGAACAAACGTGCTGCAACTGCTTCTGCGATGCAATGCTGCGAGCAAATTTTTGCGTTCCGTTTTAAATTAACTAACCGTGTATCACAGCGCATTGACGCTGTAGGTCTGATCGAGGCTTAACACAGACGAGTAGAACAGAGGTGTCAAACGCAAGCATTCAGTGGTTGAAGTTGATGCAAGCTATTGTCTGGACTTGAGTTTTATTTTCATTTTTAATGAAAAAAATGTTTAAATACCCAGTTGTAAAACAGCATCTAGAAGCCAGCAGGGGAAGCACTTAAATGCAGTGTACATCTTTGGTGCATCGTTTCGCTTACTCGAACGGTATTAACGCACAACGGAAGTGAATAAACGCACACATTTAATTGGTTATCCCAATTATTTATTCTTTCAAAAGAAATAACCCTCACAGTGTCTATCTAGTATACTATTACATATGAACAACCAGAATCAGTAGAATATGTGCTTGATTCGTAAATTATGACCAGTAGTATCTACAGTGACTGATTTCAGAAAGTATTCAGACCCCTTCATTTTCTCAAAATAAATTTGCCGTAATTCTACACACAGTACCCAGTAATGACAAAGTGAAAACATGTTTTTAGAAATATTAGAAATCTCATGTAAATAAGCATTCCAGATCCTTTAGTACTTTGTATAAGCACCTTTTCCAGCAACTACAGCTTTGAGTCTTCTTGGATGTCTATCAGCGTTACACACCTGGATACGAGCAGTGTCTCCCATCTTTGTGGATCCTCTCAAGCTTCATATTGTGTGGGGAGTATCAGTAAACTGCTATCTTCAAGTCTCTTCACAGATGTTCAATCGGGTTTAAGCCTGTGCATTCGCTGGGCCACTCAAGGAAATTCGGACAATTCCCGACTGTGTCATGTTGTGCTGAAAGATGAATCTTCATCCCAGCCCGGGGTCCTGTGTACCATCCTACCCTTAATTTATCACTGTTATATTTTGACAAAATTTTGATTTTGGTCTCCTCAAAGAAAATAATATTTTTCCATGTCACATGCCTTGTAAACTGGCATGGCTTCCAGTTGATAAATGCCTTATTAATGGAGTGCTGCAGAGATGGTTCTTCTGGCAGGTTCTCCCATCACCTGGTTATTAGTTTGCCTGACAGGCCAGCTCTAGCCCCCAGTGCTCATGGAATCTTTTGATGTATCAGCAAGTTTTTCCTAACCTTCCCCAGATCTATGTTTTAACACAATTCTCAACAAAAGTCTCTGAGGTCCACAAAGAGTTCCCTCGTGGCTTGACATTTGTTCTGCCGTGTACTGTGAAGCGTGGGCCCTTGTATTGACAGGTGTGAGCCTTTCATAACCATATCCAATTAACATAATTTGCCATATGTGGACACCAATGAAGTTCTAGTAAGGCTCAAGGTTGATCAAAGGACAAAGAGTCTGAATAATTAGGTTCAAACAGCACAGAAAGTCAACAGGTCTGAATACATTCCAAAGGCACTGTTAATGCCCCCCAGTCTTTTCTCTTAATCCATGTTTTGCTATTTGCATCTCTCAGAAGAGTTTTTGGGGATAGTGTAAACACCAGTCACAAGCCTAAGGAGGTATATCTACAGTCAGCTAAGTGAATTATAGTGTTTCTGTCCATATAAAAGCTAATCTATGTAGAATCGACGATGTAGGCGATTTTGTTAAGAGTCCCATGATTTCCCTGAATGAAATATATGCATGGCAAAATTTAACAAATTTTTCACAGTCCAGACCATCAGCTCTTTAAATCCAATAGATGACAAAGTCTCTGTAGCAACAGGGGTATATGCATTGAGGGGGTGTCACTGTCATATGTCCATTATAGCCCTTTATAACTTTAGAAGTACTTCTTACAAACTGCCTAAAGATCCCTGATCAGGCCCTTTTATCTTGAATTGGGGAAATAAATGTTGTTTTCTCCCTTTCAGGCTCCTGATTCTGAACTAATCTGGAAACAGATCATAATTCTGTCAGGCAAAGCTCAGTCTTTACCAGTTCTATGATTGATGAAGACATGAACCCAATTCACCCATCCTGAATGACAGGCTGCTTTTACACAACCAGCCCAATTATCATCTTTCAACCAGCATTAATTTGCCTTTTGACCAATTAGATACACTACAAAAAACGGATTAGTCAAAATACAAATTAGTGGAAAACATCAGAACTGGGTTGCTTGTGAAAACTCAGCTACAATGAGACTATATCCTTTTCTCCATCCCTGAAACAGACATAGTAATTGGCAATCTTAACATGATTATTTTTCTGAGCAATGAAGACTGTTTGAAGATGTTTCATGTTTTCAGATAACATTCTGCAAAATATAAGACAGTGATTATATCATCCGTAATATTAACACCTGACCTAATATTACAAAGCAATGTGCAGGCTATAGTAAGGGTGACAAAAAGATGTAAAAGGGATGTTTAATGATTTCTTTGGACAATGAAATGTACATGTCCGCAGGTGATGAATTATGAAAACAAAAACATCCTAGCACTGCTGCGCCCCCAGTTCTAATTCTCCGACTCATTGATATTGACTTAAAAATACAAAACTAACTGTGGATTTCATCAGCATTTTAGGGTAGCCTATTGTGATGCAGCCATTATCCATTTAAGGGGAGAACCAACTCGGCAAGCGGTATGTAGTACTGAGATCCTGAAATTGCAGATAATTGTTGCAGATCATTAATTTCTAAATTCCAAATCAATCCTTATAGCTTTAGGGAATATTGTGTTTATGTCACTGTCTTCTGATCAGAGCTTTACTCCTGATCCTGGCTAGAATTTCAAGTACCATATTGTTAATACCTCTTCAATTATTTGACATTGAGTGGCTAGTCTAGTGTTTTAATTTGGAATTTAACAAATTAGTGAAACATTACGATTCAATTCAGATTTTTTTCTGAAATTAAGAGAAAAGCAAAGCTGAAATCTCATATACATACATACATACATGCTGTAGTGTGATATTGGGAATAATCCTCTTACTCAGTGAATGAAATGGTTTCTCATGGAATGCTATCCACATTACACCATCCCTGTACAGTGGCCAGTGCTGTGCAGCACCAATTCTATCCAAACCCAGACAAATACCAATATATAACCATTTTGGCACAGACAAAAGTAGTTGCATTTTGGCTGACTGCATGATTAATTCAAACAGGCCACAGAAAATCTCTGGTACAAAATGTTTTAAAATAATTTACCATAGTCCCTGAATCTATACACTGTGCATCTACCTGTATACAGAGGTCAAGAAGTATATGAGAGATCAAGAAGCCCACGACACGGTGTATGGGAGTACATTAATTCAGCGTGAGCATTGTCTGAAACATGGGAACAAACCAGACATATTACTCGACTATAAACCAATATTTTGATACTAAGACTGATCAGTGACATTGAAAACATTTCCTTAGCTGAAAATGTATGGCATGTTTGTATTCTTATGGATCATTACTCATTTCAGTTGGTGTTAAGGCTTTGACCAATTAAAGTGGTTATTCATGGTTTGTGATGATCAAAGTGCTGTTATGGTAAGACTGTTTAAGTGACTGAGCAGGCATCCTGAAAAAATCTTGCCTAGTTAGAAAACAACTCCACGTCTAAGAATTAGACAAGAGGAAGCTCAATAGTGGAAGCTCCTCGAAGCAGATGACGACTAGGCTGAAACATCCAATTTGACTTGCACCTGTCGCTTGGCTTCAGTTCTAAAACGTTTATGAATGGCCATTAAAATAGATGTTACCTTGTCAGCACAAACATCAACGTTTTCATTATTGCTTATACTTGTTGTCTCCCCGAACTACTGTGTGAGTTCTGGCTTACGCCGGTGAAAATAAACCCGTTTTTGTAACCAGGCAAGACAGAGGAACTTGGGGTTGTCCGTTTCAAATGCTATGGAGGTTGAGTGGGAAACAGGGAATGTTTCAAAGTGGTGTGCAAAACCTCATGGTCCCCAGAACCAAATATGGTTCAAGTCAGTCAAAATGAACCGGAATATTGAAGGGAGATAACTTGACCTAAATACATGGTTCAAGTGTGGAAGGTGCGGTTATCAAGTCATTTTCAATGCATATTACATTCCTACTGTAGCACACATCAACTGGCCATAGTAATCCCCCCCAAAGGGGGACGTAAGACTTCAAATCTGATTCTGCACACACACAGCATGAGTGAAAGTGAATGAATAATGTTAGAATATCATCCTCAACATTAGAGTACATGGTCTATTAAAAAAACTACCTTAGTACTGAACACTGGACCTTGTCTAACAATCAATCTGGTAAAGAACATTTAGAAAAAGAACTCTTTTGGTAGTAACCAGAGTGTGTGATAGGATGCTACAGCCTTCCTCTGATCTTTGTTCTACCTCTGAGCACAGGACAGCACAATCAACTCCTACAGATTCCATACACAGTAAAGCTTGTCGTCCACACCCAACGGTGGCCGCCTAATCTGGACAGCGAACAGGAAGACTGTGTGGTCAGTCAGTGAGTACAGCTGTGTGTGTGTGTGTGTGTGTGTGTGTGTGTGTGTGTGTGTGTGTGTGTGTGTGGTACATCACTGGTAAACGCCAGGGCTGCTCGGACCAGCCCCGCCCGTAGACTTAGAAGTAGTTAGGGGGTGAGAAGACAGTAAATGCATGATACAAAGATTATTCAGCTCAGAAGGATGTCCTTTTATCTGAGATACTTCCACATTTAAGACAGTCTCGATATATTTCAAGAGGAGATACTTATAATATTAATAGTAATAACAATAACAATAGTATTAAATGTCTGTTGAAGTCCTTTCCTCCATGGCAGCCCGGAAGGAAGTGGTTTTGCATTGTTCTAATGGGTACAGCGGTCCTGTGATCTCTTGGGTTCTTCTATCGAATGCTGCGCGGCCATTTGGGGACTACACCCCTGGGTTGATTCTGTGTGTGTGTGTGTGTGTGCGTGTGTGTTTGTGTGAAACTATTCCTACATTTGGAGCAGCGTGTTTTGTGTGTTCCTTCATATGTGAGAACGGTGGCCATCTGTTCTCAGAGGCGTGTCTGGGCCTCAGGTACGTAGATCTCAATGCTGTCTGAGCTTTCCGTTGCAGAGTTTTGCCGTACTGATGCTGCACGCTTGGCCGCCATCAGGCGTTTTCTGGCCTCCTGCCGCTGCTTGTCCACTGCAGAGTCCACACTCTGGTCCTTCCCAGCAGTTAGCTTGGGTTTGGAGGACTTCTTTGGCACAGACGGGGGTGCGGCCTTCTGAGGATAACAAAGACGTGTAGTTTAGGACGCAGGGAAAACAACGCAAACCCATATTCGGCATGTTCTTATGTATTATAGAAAACGTGGAAGACAAACACGTATCAGAATCTATGAGGTGAAGTATTACTCCAATACCTTCTTCTCCGGCAGCTGCCAGTTGTTGGATTTGAGTTGCCAGAGCTCGTCAAACTTGACACTGATGTCCTCTACCGAGAGCTGCAGCAGGTCCCAGAACCCAGCCAGGTCTTGAGCAGTGGGCCGAGGTTTGGCGTTCACATTCTAGCAGACATGAAGTGAAAAAGTATATTTTACCATTGGTTATCATACTCTTTCTAAACCACATTGACTTGCAGATAAAACACTGATAGGAGCCACGTTGGTTAAGAAATGTGGCTTGGTGTGTTTGGCATGTTTTTCCCCAATGGCTAGTACCCTCAGAGATAGGTAGCATTGGGAAGACTAATTATGGCGCCTCTGTTTTTAGATTACGATTTGAGCTACATTAATAGGATTCTGTGGTCTCACAGGGAAAATAGATCCTTTTAGATAGAACACTTTCTCTGCCTCCCATCAGAAAACCTATTTGAAAATTTGGATGATAATGTCATAAATTCATCACTCTTAAATTGAGGAAAATATATGACTTTATAATTGTCTGATTTGAATATATATGAATTTGAATTTGCCTGCATCATTATGTGCACTCACATTGTAGACTATTTGATTCAAATTCCCCAAGTACTTCTGGTTGTCATGTATCAGTAAACTGAACGTTTAATATGTTTGCTGTTTGCTAACTTACTACCCAATGACTCCAATGGAGTCTCAAAGCAATATCAAATCAGTTTGTGCCATCAAGCTCAAAATAAACGGTCAAAATAAAGTTGCTCAAAGCTGGGTATGCCTAGAGTTTCTTTTACACCAGGGGGAGCTCTAAAACAACCCAATCTGACTGCAGACACTAAAAGCGGTGCCTTGAAATCAGATGATTTCTTTTTATTTTATGTTCAGTACAACTTACCAGGTTCTCTTCACAAAGTCCTCTGAACTGCTGGAACTTCTGGGCAATGAGGAGCTGGGCACTGCCCACTGCACTGCGTACTGTCCCCATCACTACACAGAGGCACACCGTCAGTCAGCCAGCCAGCAGAACATGCAGGGTTTCCACACAACCTCAACATATTTCACCGTACAAGGCCATTATAATTGTATGATTATTACCAACCTGCTTGGAATATCATCCACCCACCTGACAGACACATTAGAGATGGCCATCTACCTTCCTGACTAAGATAAGGACTGTGCCATCTTAGGGCTTCAGGTCACAACCAGGGGAATCATTTCTAGGTCACTTCCAAATGAGACCTGATGCTCTCTTTTAGTGAGTCTTGTACATATATAGCTAGTTGTGAGTACTGGGTATGGTCTCTTACCCTCCTCTGAGATGTCCTTGTCTTTGGTTTCCTCCTCCATCTGTTGACACCAGCCCTCCATGCGTGCAGTCTCAGCCTGTAGAAGTTTAAGGAACCAGTTGCCGTCCCGGAGGCAGGCGTGTAGGGCAGGCTGGGCCGTGTCTGCCGCGACACTGCAGTTGCCGCTCTCCAAACTGGGGTCTGGTGGAGGCAGGGAAGACGGATCCAAGGCAGAATCCAGGCTCTCCACGAGGGGCGCTCTGGCCGGCACTGGAGCATGTTTGGGGGACTCCCGTGCCACCGCTCGGCCCTCACCATTAGAGGCAGTGGAGGGGTGTTCTAGCGGCTGGCTATTACAGTTGCAGTTTGGCCTACTGTTGTTCTCGGATGGAGGGGAGTCCTGGTGAGAGTCCTGAGCCTCGGTCTCTGTGTTCTGTCTGGATGCCATGCTGCTGGCCCGGCTGAGTCTGGACACGGACACATTAGAATTGAAGCAGGTTGGAGATGATTCATTGTGGGCGGAAACTGTTTGACCATGGGGCCTGACAACCATGAATCACTGCCAGGCAATACCACAGTAACAACATAATGCTGAGGGACTTTGCTTTATAAAGTAGGCAAAAGCAAAGTAAACCATGATGACAATTATAGTTTGTTCGGTTAGTGTTTTACTAAATTTAGCAATTACTGATGTATTTTCTTTGGTATGCATCATCTTGTTACTACACACGTACACAAACGCGGATGGACTAACTTTATGAAGCCAATTGTGCTAGTTCAGACTTCCTCCCCAAACAGAAAGCAATCACTATGAAGTAAACTATGAATGACAGATATAGGACACCAGAGAAGCTGAAAGCACATTGCTTTACTGGCATTTACTTTAGAGAATGAGAAAAAAGTAGGGACAGACAGGAATGACAGAGAGCGCCACAAAGACAGTACGCAGAACACAGTGAGTGGGAGAGAGACAAGATGAAAGGCAGATGGATTACAGCTTTCAGCGATAGTGAAAGAAGTGGGCAACACAGTCCAGCCAATGTGATTAGGGGAACGACTCTGCACTAGGCTGTCAAAAGGGCCAGTTCTTCACAGCATTCTGCCCATTCCACTGAAGCCAAAACAAGAAAAAAAGGCTATCAGTCAAAGAGAGAAAGGCACTACACTAACACTGCTACTAACTGCATGGGCTAGCTCAGATTGACTGCTGGATGACCTTGGCAACTGTGGCCAAACAGGCTGAAGCCGTGCCAGGGAGGGAGGGAAAACATTGATCAGAGGGTGTGGATGGATGGATGAGGAACAGCTGGACAGAGCAGAAGAACTACAAAAGCAGAAATGTGGTGCAGCTAAATTTAGACAATGTTAGCAAATTGTAACAGAAAAAGGCAATCTTAAATGTGAACGATGATGACGGCTACAAGTACCTCTGACCAATCAGCTGACTGGGATTAGAAGTGCGCCAATCGCGATTAAATAAGGCTTGACTTACGGCCGGCCGTTAACCACCTGCACTCCAATAGACTGGAACTTGGTCGAGGGGGGCGCCTGATCGTCTCTCTGGATTGGCTGAACACAGTCCACCTATGAGTGAACCATTATGACGGATGAGTCAGAAATATCGTCCATACAGATCACAGTAGATCAGATACATTTAAGATGAACTATCAATTCCACTCAGATTAGTGGGCTCACCTGGACACCGATAGACGAGAGCTTCCTCTTGGTGGGAACAGGCTCGGGGAGGGTCAGGGACTGGTCTGGGGTAAGGCTGGGGCCTGGGTTTAGGCTTTCATTCTGGGGTTCAAACTGGGTGCCAGAACTTGTGGTAGCTGGTAGGTGGGATTCCCTCGGGGCAGGGACAGGGGCAGTAAGAGCGGCTGGAGCCGGGGGCTTGGGGCCCTTGGCCAAGCTGCTTGTACGCAGGCTGCAGAGACTGTCGGAGGAGTTGCTGCGTTCCGATTGGCTATTGGCCTCGCTGCGGCGGTCCTGTCGGTCCAGGTATGTGTCCTGGGCAGACTCAGTGCTGCTCTGCACCGTCACAGAAGGGTAGGGCTTGGAGGTGGTGCGCGGAGGGACCGGTGGTGGGGCTGTCTTGTACGAACTGTTTGTACATGTACCTGGGAGAGAGGAAGGAGGGGAGGGGCCATTAGGTGAAATGTGAACCGGGAAACACAGGAAGGTAGACAAGTGCCAACTGAAATGCCACAGTAGATAATGGAGCTGTGAAAGAAATGGGCAGATAACAAAGACAACCTGAGGGCTAGAAAGTTATCGCAGACATCAAATGCAATGAAATATGACCAGCAGGTTCAAAAGCAAAACACCCTTTCCAAAACATATTTTCTCATGCCTAATACACACTAAACACCTCCATGTTTCCTGTCAACCTGCAGTTTCAGTTCCATTGACGTCAGTCATTCTGTCCCGATGGGACTCTTATCTTACAAGTAGTACTGCTTACACATCCAATTGGATTTCTCGGGGGACTATGAGGTTGGAAAATGGAGACATTTTGTGTGCGCAATGGAAATGTACCTGTGTGTTATTAATGGGTGTAGTTTTCCATATATTTTTTCCTGTAAAAGTTCTGTATATTTGTGTTATAGTTTCGGACTAATTGAGGAGAGGAAGCTTACAATTATTAAATTCACACACAGCTTAAAGGCTGTCAATGTGATCATACAGTCATATGCAGTCTTTTTTATGAATGAAAAGTACACAAAGGGAATTGCAGCAACCAAGGTGAAACATTTCTGCAACAGACCTCATACTTTTTACAGAATTCTGAGCTACAACTTAATATGAATGGAGCAGAAATGCAGTAACATTGTATACACACAACACTCAACGTGCCGTACCTTTTGAGGTTACTCACTGAGGGGAACCAATCAAAAGTTTCACCGCCTAAACTGCTGACATTCCTGGATAGGGAAAGTAAAAAAATCGATTCGAACAGTGTAGTTCTAAACAGCCTGTTTACCAGAAGTACACTTTCCCTCTGGAATAGTTAACACCAAACTGAATAGTAATACATGTTTCCTTTTCGACTGGAAGACATTCATAGTTAGTTAAACAGCGATTTTTAAAAATATATATAACGCTATTTAGTGAGCCAATAAATGATACCCCACACCACATTTTACTAGTCTCTAATCTATTCACTCGCACATCTGATATAATAAAGCTATATTCATTGATTTTATTCTAAAAGGGTAACAATAAAAGACAAAACTTATATTTACTGTATGTATGGAACTGTATTATATCTTAATTGTACCAGTGCTTTGTTTTCAAGTACTGTAAAAGTCGAAGAGTCTCTAAATGTAATGTTGAAAGGTTCACTAGCAAATGCCCATCTGCATTACTCATTATATTTGGATAAGTGGTGACATTAACACCTTGGAAAAGCAGGACAAATAATAACAACAATTACTCTTATAACTGTGGCCTATTTAGAAGCCCCAGTAACAGAGACAGACTTTCCATTCTACTTTCTTCATATTTTTACAAAACATAAAACCTGGGGGGAAAAGCAACATTTACAGAAGTGGCGTCGTTAGGCCTGGGCGTCTGGGGCTATAGCCCCAAATCTATTGCGAATAGCCCCGGATCTCAAATTCACTCAAAAAAAAATGTATTGCCCCATATCTAACAGCCCCTTGGTTACAGATGAAATATTAGCAACAAAGGCAAATTAAAAATGTAATTGTTTACCTGCTAGATCTTCCACTACGTACCCTGAGGTAAAAGTATTTCCACCCTAGAGTGACAAAATTATAGGCACCCGCCTGGGAATTTTAATATGATATTTATACTGGGGGGCCAAATTCTATAGCTTCCAAGAGAGCATATATCAAAGAATAAGATATTTGAGAAGTCTGGAATTACTAAAGTTGTCAAACCTCAACAGGGCTTGGGGTTGCACACACTTTTTAAAAAGTAGGGGATTCAAATCCTCCACCTACAGGATAAGGGGTCAGTGCAGCCATATTCCTACTACATATTTCCAGAGAGATAAAGACCATGCCCTATCCGGACTCTGATGACATTTAGCCTACTAAGGCATTGAAGGTCGAGTTTTATGAAAATATATTACAGCATACTCTTGTTGTAGTAAAGAGTATGCATTCTAAAATAACAGTGGTTCATTATGTGAAATGTACTGGAGCATAGCTATGTGATAAGTTGTAAAATGTCAAACATCTAGCTCAGTTACTGGTAATTGATATTCTGGTAATTAATTATCATTATTTAGCCTGAAACCAGTTCTTTATAGTCGGATCATGCCTGCCAACTATCCAATAGATGGCAAGGTACAGGCCTGTTAATATCTTTGACAAATGTATTCTGTTACATATTTTAGTGAGTAATTATTAAGGGAAAACAGTCAGCATGAACTGATCCTGGACAGAATAAAGATTGTAACCAGAAGGAAGAGCACGCCCAGGCATTAACATGAATAGGGCTGAAGCAGGTTGAGAACTTAAAGTTCCTTGGAAGAGCACGTCAAAGAATCTTCCCCTCCTTGGAGGCAGATCTCTCTCAAACACACACACACCTCACCCTAAACTACATAAACCTCAATTATCCGGACTTTGTACTGGTTCTGCCTGTATATAGCCACACTCTAGTATAGAGTAACAGAACAGGCTACTTACCATAATGAATGATATCAGAAAGCAGCTGCTAAGTGGTTGGTATAGACTAACAATCATAAGACATTCACTGGACTGCTCTTACCACAGACATTTCCAAGAGGAGACAAAGTGGGAATTACCAGCCAAAGAAATAACAGGTCTGGCTCAAAGACCAGGGGATTTCACTGTAACCTAGTGCTTAAGGGTGGACCTGGCCCCTGTTCCTGTGGTTGATTGGAGGGTTGCTAAGGGTAACAGATAGGTAATTACTATAGTGACAATCCAAAGCCCATCAATTGGGTCAGACAGAGCTTATGTTGCTGCTAGATAAAAATTGACATTTATAAAAAGACTACGATGCTAATACAACATCTTTTAACCATCTCAAATTTATTATTTATTCCCAAACCAATAACTTTCCATGAAAATGTATACCGAAATATGTTAAATCACAGACATCATACCCATGTTACATCCAGTCTAAATAGAATAGTAATAGTACAAACTAATGTATGTCAGGGTAGTGATAGTTTGTGCAATTAAACATTGCTTCCATTTGAAGGGTTGAAATATGGCAATTTAGGCTACTGTATATGCAACAGACCAAACTGACTTGACCTATTTCCTCTACAAATGATTACCCTCCATGTCCTCTCATTACACTGGCGAACTATGCAAACAGATATACTTAAGAAAAATGAATTGGCCCCGCAGGCCAATACAGTAGCTGGGAGGAGGACAACATGAATGCACCAGACCATTTTAAGACTCTTAACTGGCTCAAATACAACATTTCATTTTTGTAAAGGTACATTTCTGGCATTTTATGCTGTACTAAATATAGCCCTCCATTGAAACAATCACCATAATGTTTGCCAGTCTAGATGCAATGCCACTCCAATAACAAAAGCTACTTTTGAAAGGGGTCAGTGCAACCACTGTGGTCGTGAATGTAATTCACTTATTAGCTTGATACTTCCTGGATTTCTTTTTGACAAGTCTGCTGATAGTGAGGGACACATTTCCTGGATGGCAGAGTCCACAGAGATTATTCACACACCTACATCATGATGCACTAATAACTAATCATATTGACCAATAACAAGTAAGTATGCATTTACTTGGTTCCATACAAAGCTAGGACCAGTCCTTCTTAGAGAATCTAGTAGTATCTGGCTTTCACTTGTGTGTTTGGCTAGCTAGCAGATACTCAAGCCATGAATAACCTAATGACCATCCATATGATATATTGTCTTACTCAATTCTATTATTGTAGGTTGTTAGTATCATACAGTGACCTCAGGATCCCGTTTATTTCAACATGGAAGTGTGGACAAGAGTGATAAGTTCTTCTGTCAACCACAAATGATAGGCAGCTTCATTTCATCAATCATTAAAATGACACCAATGCAGAGTAACAGTCCTTTGGAATCTAGCAGTAGCCACATAAGGCAGTCTCGTAAAACAGTCTCGGCTCTGGGCTTAGAGCCAGCTGGGGACAAAAGGACAAATGACGCCTTGAGGAAGCAACACATTCCTCAAATACCCAAGACAAAAGCAATAGCTCAGGTATGTAGTGATGAGGACAAGTTAATTTACATGGCATGTTAAGTGTTGTCACGTCTTAAGTAGAATAAGCCTCTTTATCCTAGGTCTACGAGGCTAGCGTACCATACGAACGTGTACACAGTCAGCTTACTCCATCACCAAGCATGGCAGAAAGGCCATAACAAAGTTTTGTTTTCAAGCATTCTACTACTTTGTACTACTTAATTCATTGCAAAGACTCTCGGTTCAGTCCCGCTGTGATTTGTGCTACTGCACCATCCTTGCCCTGTTGGCCTCTATTCCCTCATGGGCTGACCGCCCAGAGGTGATTAAGAAGGACATAACCTAAGCTGCTTGGAAACTCAGCCAATGGCTTCACACATTATCAGATAGCCAGAGCAGGCACTGGTAGGGCCAAAATCATGCACACTAGGTTCAGCAAGGTCAACGCTAGTCCCATCATGATTTTGCACCCATAAGATAGTAATGGTATCAGCCACTAATGGCAATAACATAAAAAAAAGACCAACTACAAAGACTTAAAATTATCTACTGAAAATAATTGTTGGGCAAATAGATAAATCAAATGCTAACTGTAGGAATCATAATGAAGGTTATTGAAAGCCTGAGCAGAAGCCAAATCTTTACTAATAGGCCTACCCCTTTCTGGTAGAGGAATAGCTTAAGGTACCCAAAAAGTACCACACACCATTACATTGAGTTAACTCAATGAATTTTAACATATTTTTGAGTAAAATGCCAAATGTTTAAATTAGGAATCAAACCCATTTCATTTTTTGACATTCCTGTAGCTTTGTCAGCAAAACAGTGGTGCATCATAATCATTTGTCAGCTCATTTCCTATCACAGCATTAGCAAGTAAGAATATATACACAAATCAATCCTGAATGTTTCATAATCATCATCATCATCATCCAGGTAGTAACCTAAGGTGAGAACGTTTCATAATAATCATCATTACCCAGGCAGTAACCTAAGGTGAGAGCCCATCTCAAAAAGTGAAAAAACAAATGTTTGCTCTATTACGTTGAGGTAGCAATGTTAAGACATCAAATGTTGTACAAACAAATGTCCTTTGCATAACAATAAAAAAGTTGTTTTCTTCATCTCAATTGATTTGTGTTCTAATTAATGGGGTCCCTGATTCTTTTGATAGTAGAAAAATACTTTTGACTGCTTTTGACAGTTGGGGATAAAATCTAGGCCAGGGGAGATCAAACTTGAACCACCTTTACCCTTGAATGAAATTAGTGTTGCTGGAGGCTTTCTTGAGGAAAAAAGGTCTCTGATGATTGCAATGAGGCATAACTGTTTGCGTTGAAAAACCCTTTGAGTGCAGCGCTATTTATATTTTATTTTGTATTGAACTTTGATCTCAACATTCAAATCTTTTATCATGTGTATTATGTTCAGGCTGTTATTGTAAAAAATCTGTTCCAAATCCTTATTTCATTTTTATATTAGATTTTAAATCATTATTGCATACAAAAAGGAAATAATGATTTGGAACAGAAAAGGGACCACACGACAAAAGGTTTGATTACTCCTGTGCTAGGCAATAGACAAAATAAATGCTCTGTACGGGTCATTGAGTTTCTCCTACTCTGAAAGCACTTACCACCCATTACAGCAGTAACACCACTGTCAACATGTTGATGATCATCAAGTTAACCTCAATTGGATCACTCGTTAAAAGCAACACAGTGAATGCTCAAGGACACAGTAGCTATACCTGCATGCGCGTGAGATGTATCTGATAATCAATAATAGGCCTACAGCCAGTTAAAATAAGGCCAGATAAATGAATGAACATGACCCAGTCTTATTTTAACACAATTTGTAACAGATTCAAAATCTGTTTTATGTTCCCTGACATTTTGGGACATCAATTTTCTGAGAATGCTATGGGATTTAGATGGTTTAATTAATGTTGGTCTTATTTTGCAGAACCCCTTACCCTGACAGAATGGACGTTAATTAGGCAAACTAGCCTCTGGGGAGATGAGACACCACAGATTTGACTGTTTCCCAACCTAAAGGGTACAGTGTATTTTAAGGTCTCTCAAAACATTCAACATACTGGTGAATAAAACCCTGGACTGGAGACCGAAGAACTGTATCCCATCTAAACGAAGGGTATCTTGTACACCTTTATGAAAGATCAAATTGTACTTAGGCCGCTAATTAATCTTTGTAGTATGAACTTGATTGCAAGTAATTTTACTAGCAGCTGTATTCATTTTCTCTGGCAGACGACATGCCTGAGCAGGGAGCGTAGTGCTGGGCATTCCAAGCCTTTTTGGTAAGCCACACTAAGAGATCAGTCACTTGGCTTCCAAAAAGGCTTTGTTCAAATCACAAAAAGAAATAAACTGAACTGGAACCACAAGCAAATCTGTACTATAAAGCCCCAATATATACACAATTGTCAGATTGTGAAATGCATGTTCCAATGGGCCACATTTCACTGTGCCTACTTATTGCAAGTGATGAGGCAGAAGTAGAAAACAGCAATTAGTGTAAATATTAATCTGCTGTGTGGCCAAATACATTTTGTACAATTTATGTTTTCACATGAGAAATTACAACAACAAAAATCCAATGCTTGATTTGGTCCAAGCATTGTTTTATGTTTCACTGTGATTTCAGGAGATATTACATATATATATATTTTTTTTCAAGTGCATATGAGTATAGCAGCATCTGGGTTCCCAATCCATGGCAAGGCGTGAGATCAACCCCAGATTAACAGAATTATAGTGACCAAGCTCAAGAGTGACAGGCCAGACAATCTGGCTGCTGTAGCACTAGACGGGTGACCAGAGACTGGGGGACCATACGGGGCAGACGAGAGACAGAAAGGCACACAGGCTGCGCAGCGCCAATGGTGTGTAGTGCTATTGATGGAAACTGTCCAGAAGACTGGACAGAGCAGGGGTGCCTAAGCACACAGTTACAGGAAAAGGAAACCACTTACACAACGCAAACAGCAGTAATGATTTACCAAGAGACTGGTAAACGGTTCGAACAAAAAACACCACAACCTTTTTACCTGCATGTGGAGGACGAATAACAAAAATCCCTTTACTCTTACAGCAGTGTTGAGGTCTCCTAGAGCTGTCCAGTCCAGTCAGTGACAGTTACATGTTACTCCTGGACCATCCTCTGGGGGTTCCAAACAGCCCTGAGTGGGATTGGTGTCAGCCTGGTGGAAAGCCTAACTAGCTGATGTAAAGACACCTGACATGACAGATACAGGGTGAACCGGGACTCGAGCGGCAGGGGACCAGTCTACTAAAGCTCGACAAATCCTTCCACAACACCAATCACAACGTCTCTTAGCAGAAAAACCCGTCCCTTTCAGCTCATTCAAACAAGTCACCATGAAAACACCTCTACATTTCCAGCTTGATCATCTACAGGCTTGTCTAGACGAATACAATGCTAAGATAATGATATAATATAGTGATACGACTAGAAGTGTGAGCATGTTGTCCCGTGTCGCATATGAATGAAACACTAGATCACATAGAGCATTTGGTTGACCTGTCTGCATTACACTTCCCTTATCCTTCTCACATACATGGATTGGCCAACCCTTATTTGTACATCCTTGTATAGCGACTAGCTACATGAGTATTACATCGTCCCGACTCCTCAGACGGAGATGTTGAGATTGAACTATGACGCCGTGCAGGAAATCCTCCTTGTGACCCAATTCCAACAGACACATTTGAATTGGACAGGGATAAAGAGCCAGTAAAACCCAAATACTGAGTCGCTGGCTAAGGTTGCGTCCCTGTACAGTTTTGCTATTCATCTTTCTTTAGCACAACCCAACAGTGATTCATTTTACTACTCATCAGTCTACAACCCACTAATCCCTTTAGAAGCTCTTGAAAATGTTCCATATTTCATGCAACGCCACGGCTCCATCTCTCCACCCACTGACTCAACAATGACCTCAACAAGTGTGTGTTCAGACAGCGTGTAAGACCAGAGCATGTGACTCAGTGTCTGTGTATTTATGTGCAGAGATAATGATCCCAGACTTGCAACAACTTTGAAGCTAACCAATCTGAGTCAGTGGGACTTGGCTGGTTCCTGGTATACAGAGCAGAGATTGACTCCTCTCGAAACAGATTCAAAGCGAGAAGCTGTGAACTTCAACACTCAGTGCATTCAAACAAATCTGACATGTCTATAAAAAGGCAGCGGAAATAAGGCCATGAAATACCAGATTGCGCCTCAAATTATATTGACACAGATGAATACCTAGGAACATAAGTTCATCGGATTGATTGAATTCATAATAACCATAGGGTGTAACTTCTAAGGAACACAAGGATATAACTTTTCAACCACCGATACCATTTTTTCATTTGCAAATTAGGCAGTACAGAATACATAAGTAGTCATTTAAAAAAAGATTTCAGGTATTGTGGACGAAATGTCAAGTAATATATGAACCTTTTATGCAGAACTGGGAGGTACTAAAATGATAACACAACACCAAATTACTATTGTTAAATTATGGATTCCAGGATTTTGGGCCACAGGTTATAAAAGGGACAGTGTTGAGCCAAAATAAGGCACCAGAAATGCGCAAAATTTTTGTTTTTTTACTTCAAGATTAAACACTAAAAAACACATTCAGCCCAAAATGGGAGGATTTAGAATAAGAAGTTATTCAGGAAGTCCTGAACTGCATCTGTAAAAAATATTATTACATAAAATGTCATATTTCATAATATAAAGGTTGCTGTGGAGTAACTGGAGGCATAAATTAAAAGTAAGGGAAGAGATTTAAGTGAAAGTTTGTTAAACCACGAGTTTGAAATGGACTAAGCAAGCTGCCTTCTCAGAGGTTGGACAGTCAAGAGTACCATACTGATGGGATCAACTGCTAATGGTTTTCTGCTCGCTATTAGCCTAAGTTCAGAAAGGAAAATTAGATACCTTCTAACTGCAGACATTTTCAAATTACTGGCATTTAGCTATGTATAAAAAAACAACTAAATGGTTTGTTGATGTGTACCTAGCGCACACACCTTCTTCCTTTACATTTTTATAAATAGTGCTAACAAATAATCTGATTTCTGTCCATCAGGAAAAATTCAACGTAAGAGGGAGAACATAACAGAATTTAAGTTATTCCCATGTAGCTTAAATGCATGAACACCATGTTTACTGGCTTGTTTTCCCTCAGGGGGCTGGAATGCAAAAGGTATTCAAATGTATGAATACACTACTCTAAACAGCACTGAATAAGAAATGTATCACTGATATATTTTTGAGTCCCTACTAATAATTTTGATTAGCTTTCCAGAAAACATGCAGTACACCTCTCCCTCTTTGTTACATCTAACCCAGTGAACTACATACTATTTTCTCCTTGTCACTTGGGAGAGTGAGAATTATTTAGATTTTAGGGGCAAGGCCACCTGGCCTTGAAAGGCCTGCCAACTTCAGCAAATTATAACCTAATTTTCTGCCTCCGTGGACAGTCAAGGCGATGCTACCGTTGTGCACTTAATCCTCATTTATCTGAATAACAAAATGCATGTGACAACTGACAAAAAACAGCATCAGCTGTGGATCCACATAAAGTGCAAAACAAGACAACATTAAGTAGCATTTCATCCAGATCAGAGCTGTACTAGTGCATGTCACTAGTCAGTCAGCTATGCAAAAATAAATAATGGAACTAGCTTTAAAGACTAGCACACACACACACACACTTTGGCATTTGATTTTTGTCAAATCAACCAAAACAACTAGTTATTTTTAGTTTCTACAGTATTTAACTATAAATACTGTAGAAAAGTTATTGTAAGACAGTTTGTGTGGCCACATGCGTTACAAACTAGTGGCATGTACTGTATGTGTAATTGTCACACAAGGCACACCTCTAAATTGTCAAACTGTCAACCAGCAACTGTGGTAGATACAATCTCACTGTTTTAGTAAGTGCAAATCTCTATGACAACTTTTTTTTTGCATTGTGAATTGATGCAAATACACTGACAGACGTCACCTAATCTTGATGAGATTTACATGGGTATCAAAATGCACAGGTGCTGTAAAACTAAAAGAAATCCAGACCTTATCTTCAGTTTAAAATGGAAAAAAATTTACCGAGGAATAACGTTAAGAGCTGCATTGCTATTTGTACACTACCTTATAAAGACAATTTCAGTCAATATCACATTAATTTCACGTAACTGACCTGACGATTTCAAGATGGATGCGTGCTATTGATCAGCAGGAATGTTTACAACGTTTCGATTTACAAATTAAAGATTCAGCAAATTGTTTCTGTTTGAAAATGCTTTGTGATTGCAATCGGTTATTATGTGTACCCGTACTTTACCTGCATTAACGAATGCAGTCCCACTTTAATCGTTCCTACAAGCTCGTTAAAATGAACAACTAAAACGTTTTCAATTTAATCAAAAAGTTTTACCGGAAAGTGCCTGATTGCTTGCACATGCGCAGCTTGATTCGACACGACAGACTCGATTACGTCGTTTTACGCGTGGGCTTTGATAGCAAACGTTGCCATGACATCCGATACCAGGGTGATCAGCGACTTCTAAAGCACTTATCTTTAACTTTCTGTCCATCTTCGTCGACCTTTATACTAAACCAGCTTAGACACCATAGTATTTGCATGAGCTTCCGCTTACGTAATGACGCAACCTGACGTGAGACAATGGATATAGTACTGAATCTATTCGCTACATTACCGAAACTGTCAACTGCTTATAACAGTATCGAACTCATAAGCATTACACACTAATGTTATTAATTCAATGTCAAAAACATATGTACGCCTTGCGGTGATTAATTTAACTCTGGTATAGCTCGTCACCTAGTTAACTAGCGTAATATTGCTAGCAAGCATGACAACGTTTTGCTAGCTACCGCTTTACGGGGTTAACATCATCTGGGCGATTCCTCTCCCACGTTAGCTACGAAAGGGTAGTAAGCTAACGCGTTAGCATTTGTTAACGACGTCTAATGACAATCGATTCAAAATTCAGTGCAGGCAGGCGTGCGTTACAATTTCAAACTTACTTTATTACCGGCGAGTCAACAAATCCGTCTGTTCTGTTCATTCATTCATTCGTGGCTGGTTTTATAGAGAGGGCAGACGCTACCGTGCCATTTTCTGATTGTTCACAGCATCCCTCCCTTGAAGAAAGGAATCGAATGAGACACGCCCTTGAATATGGGGATTGGAGTCCAACTTTTCGAGACAAGCACACTCTTCAACACCATTGGATGTCTATAATCCTCCGTCGTACTGTAGACCACCAGGATTGGTTTAAATAACCCGTCAGCAAAATACATCACGTTTCCCCACCTTTTTGGTACACGACAGCGCATTACTAAACGTCTATTGGATAAAATCTATGCCTGTTTTTGGCTCTACGATTTTCCCGCCCTGGCAATATGCATTACGTCTCTAAATGTACATGTTGGTCATTTAAGCAGAAAGGTCAAAAGGTCTGAAAGAAAATTTTCCGGAAAATCCAGTTTTCCTAATATCTAGGTTGTACAATTCTGGATTCCCTGCTTATTCCTTCATTAGTCCTGCAATCATGCAATGTTTAGTTTTTCATCATTAACTGGACATCTGCATCATATGTGCAAGTCACTGTGGTCTTGGTAGAAACAGGTCTCTTGAAAAATAGATCTATTTTCATTGCAAAAATTGAAAATAATTTTTTTGTATAATAAGTCCAACTTAGAAATCTCTGCTTGCAAACATGAATGCACCAGAGTTTGATAAAACATAATGCATGTTATGACAATGGGTGGAAAAATGACATAATAATGACATAATAATAAACTATGTAGTCTAATGTTCAGGTTAACATGTTTTTGGATGATGTTTACAATTCCTATGTGTTAGTTTTACTTTTCTATTCAAATTTGTGTAATAAGTATGGATGAGTTAATTTTCACTAACATTACTGCATCGCCTTGCTTCAAACCTTTGTTCACACCATTCCAAAATGAATAAGTACAGATGTTATAATGTATGTATAAGTATAGATTATAATGTATGGCAATTTGTGTGTGTAGGGGGTGGGGGTGGGGTTGATACATTTTTTAGTGTGGCAAATTATTCAGACATTAATAATCAAATAACCACCCCTGACCCTTACCCAGCCGCGCCCCCCCCTTCAATGTACTCACTGTTGCAGGGGGTGTAAGTGCAGCCGGTGGCCGTAGGTGGAGGCGAATCCGAGTCCACTGAGGCGGTGTCTTCATCCTGGGAACAGCCAGCCTGGATAGCTCGTAAGTAGCTGTGACTGCGAGAGCGGAAGCACGTGGGCGTGGGCAGGTCCAGAGCCTCCACCGCCTGGGACTCCCCCTCACAGTACAGCGAGCGGCCGCAGCCCTGCCCACACACCTGAAAGGACACGTGTAGGTTGACATGCTGGGGGCGGGGACTTAGGCGACCGCTTAACCTCCGCCTCCTGTGGGGTGAAAGCAGTGCCAGTCTTGGGTGGCGTGGCATGCTGCTGGAGTATGAAGCTGGTGTCTGGTAAGAGAATGTGAAGCGTATGGTTTCCCTCAGTACACGAGAGCCCAATCAAAAGTACTGCACTGACAGTGCTTACTGAAATAAATGAATAAAATTACGTTAATGCAGTAATCTCATTATTTTAATATTGAGTTTGAGCTGTGTCCCACTGATAGTCACTCTGCCCAAAGTACTTTATTTAATATTAAATACCACAGAACCATGTTTATTCATTGAATATACTTTGCTTCTAATGTCAGGAGTTAATGCAATTAATATGACTGAGGCAGTAGCAGCCTCCTGTTACAAGTGGACCACTCTGTCCACATCACAGTGATTATGGTAGTAGAGGTGCTGTCTGGTGTTGCTCAGCCATGGTATTCATGAAACAGGACTGGAATTTTGTGTGCAGCACAATTTCAGTCTCTGGCACGGACAACATGACAAGTTCCAACAACAGCAGATTCACCAGCAGGAATGTATCTTAGTGCAGATGTACAGCCCAGGGCTGGTGTTGGGCTGGACAGGGAGAAGGTTTTGTAGAAAGACAAGCTACTTAAGTCAACATCAGCAAGGACTTGTATCACTGTTCAAACTTTCAGAGTGGAGAAGGAAAACTAGTGATGGACTTTCACATCCCAGTGTCAATCCCAGGCAGCTGGGGTGTTTGAAGTTTTAATAATGTTGGCAGCAGAGTTTAAGTTTCTTTATTCATCCTGCTTTTCATTGCAGTGTGAGGAGGAAGTTGGTGCCAGAGTTGTCACATGGATATTTTCGTGGCCCTCAAGAAAGAAAGGCGATGCAATAGGCATTGTCATTATTCAAAACTCATCCTGAAACTTTATTCAAATCCAATTACGACACTTCACACCATTCCATTATATTTAAAAATGAGAACTTTTCCTTGGTTGCTTCTTATCTGTTACTGGTCCGGAGTAATGTTGCAATTATTTTCCACATGGTCTGGGAGAGTTAATTTAACTTGAAACATCTTTCTGGTCTATCAGTTTTGCATGTAAGCTGATACTGTAATCCTGTTTAGAATCCTTTTCCTAACCAAAAAAAGCCCTAATGGAAAAGGCATCAATGTTGTAACGTCTATATTTTATTGTATGCTCAGTTACCTCCAGGAACCACAGCCTCTTCTCCTGCAGTCCATCAGATCAATCCTGATAAAACGTTCCAGTTCATTCATAAAATATAAGCTTTTGTCCCAAAGATGTATTTTCTTTGTTATATCACAAATTCAATTTATCCGATATGATTTCATCATATAGAAACTTCTTGTAAGAGGTAAAGGGGGTTATTCCATCTGAAATATGAAGCTGTTTGAACTCCGTGAGCAGAAGTGGCGCCTGATGGTCCATCTGAAAGCAGTCTGCAAGTCTTGATAAAAACAGAACGTCCTCAGGATTAGACGGAGGCTCATGTCCTGGTCTTAACTTCAGAAAATTACTTTCAAGCATCATTCCTGTTCCTGTCTCTTCTGGCTTACTGGATGTTTAACCAACCAGCTCCCTACTCTCACCACACACATAATCTGAAATGTTCTATCCTTGTCTGCAGTCACAGATCAGGATTCAGCTTCCTCTGGAATGCAGCATGCTGTCAACATTCCACTCATTACTGGTTACTGTTTCAGGCTTGAGGCTTGTCAACAAAAATAGGAAAAGCCTTTGTTTTGGCAATGCGGGTCCTATATTAATAACTCATAGTAGGTTTTATTAATAAATTATACCTAAATGCATGTTCCACACTTTTATGTTGTGTTTGTTGCTATGTTGTACTTGACTTGGACTCAATTCACAATTTTAATGATTTGGGATTTGACTGAGTAATGACCAGTTGTGACTCAAACTCCACCAGTTGTGACATTGCTATTAAAAAAATCTAATATGTTCTCCATAAGTCCGCATGCGTGCCCCAGCAGCAAATGCTGTAAAATATACTCAGTCTTACAAATGTAAAACATTCAAAAAAAAATTCATTCATTGCTCGTCTCATAATATAACTCATAATATAAGAGTTGTTGCTTAACTCATAACTTGACATGTGACTCAACTTGTGACTTGATTATAAAGGTCTTTCAAATGTGCTTGGAACATCACTGGCTTGTTCTGTGTGGAAATCATTACCAGAAACACCGATAGGCCTGTTTGGGACCCTGAGTGTCCTGAGTGATGGAATGAGTGGACTTACGTACCTGACCACAGGTCACCATGCCCCTGCCCAGAGTACCAAAGCCGTGGTGGTAGTCCCTTCCATCTTCCCAGTGCCTCATGGCAATCAGGGGCTCACCGGAGCTCACCAGGCAGTCCAGGTTGTCTAGGCTCCGGTTGGTGGAGAGCTCTCTCAGGGAGGGGAGACAGCTACAGGGTGGAGGGGAGAATTATCCGGGGGGACAACTGGTAAAAAATAAGGAACAGCCCTGGATGAAGGGGGGGGCAGGATATGTGATTTCTTGGGAAGATGAAAGCTGTCTGTTCCAGAACATCCATTTTGAGTTTATGTGTTGAACTTCCCTTAACATCTTGTGAATTTGTGAGATCAAATACCAGTGAAGTGGACAGCAGAGTGTAGCTGGGTATCCAATTTACAGCACAGAGGAAACGCCTTTAAACAGACAATTTAAGGGACCAAATGTGAATATTTTACGTCATTCTTTTTTGCTTCGTAATCATTAACAGAATCTGCTGAGACAGAGAATTAGTTTCCTCTGTTCTGAGTTGCCTATTGAAGAGAAACTTGTTAGTGGGAATGTGTGGGGGAGTGGAGGCGGCTCAGGGCCAAAGGGGTTTATGTGGGGATCAGTGGCTTATGATGAGAGACGTGACGGGATTGGCTGTGGCTGCGACTGGGATACTAACACACATCTCAGAGCCCTTGGTAATAGATGAGGCATGTGCAGGGCCACAGGACAAAGCACTGGGTTGGTTAGAGAGACGTCACAGCAGTGGTAGGCATATCTGACCAAGGTGCCTTCCTTTACAACACTGACCTGGCCAAATGCTGCATTGAGCATGCAATCTGTAGAGGAGACCACTGTGCTCCATTATCCTCTTGCATGAGAGTGTAACCGCCAAGCCTGCCGGTGTGGGGGGGTGGGGAACATGATAAAACACTTCACCGGTTTTTACCTCAACTGGTTACTCAGTTACCTGTTGTTGGAAGGTGATCCCTTTGCTATAATGGCCACCGAGATCAACCAATATAGTTGCTGCAGTCTGCAAGTTTGTTCTCCGAACATGTTCCACATTAGTGTCGGGATGCTGCCCTCTGCTGTCTGTTTGTGGCCACTACTTTCGTTTTATTCGGTTTTATTTGATTAACCCTCATAGTAGGCAAGTTTCTGTGCAGGGTTCCAAAACTTCTTTGTATTAATATGAGTTCATGTGATCGGTTCTGTCATTGCATCGTTCGCCAGTAACAAATGGACACTGTTCTGGAGATACACCCAAACAGTGTTGATACAGTATTATTAGTGTATCAATAGTTTTTGGTAAATATTTCCAGTTATGGCCGACTCACTTACCTGTGTGATGACGGGGCTGACTGTTCATTCAGGGACTGGTGTGTGGCCTTTAAGTAGCTCTGGCGGCGGGCAGCGGTTTTGGGCGAAGGTTTGGGGCTCCCCTCCGAGTCCTCACTGTCCTGGTCCACATCCCCCATGGCTTTGACATAACTGCCGCTACGCATCCTCCGGCAGGGGATCTCCAGGCCACCAGGCCGGCCGCGGCCCCCCAGTGTTGTGCTCCAGTCCCCCAGGGGAACCTACAGGCATCATGGAGCCACACACCGACCAACATTGACTCACTCAGTCACCACTCCTCCCTTTGCTCTGGGAAAGCCTTCGTGCTAACGTCGGACCTCGAATGTGTCAAGTGAATGTAATTTCTTTGTGTTACTCATTAAAGTGTTTCAATAATGGAATTATAGACTGTGAATGTCTCTATGCTTCTGCAGTGCTCACAAAGGAATTCACTTTAATTAAGTTTACAAAAAGAGTTTTGAGTAAACAGGAAAGCTGTAAGAGCAATTATGGCGTGCAGTGGAGGCTAGTGTCTGATGTGACCAACAATCCTACCTGGAGGTACTGACAGGTCAGGTCCTGGTGACATGACTTGGATTTAAGTAGTGTCCTGTTGACTGTGGCCGAACCCTTCTGGAACACCTGCCTGGCCTGGCTCAGTGTCAGTGTGGACCAGGAGCCTCTCTTCACCAAGGTGCTCTGCCTGCCTCCTCCCCCAACCTCCAGCTCCCCTCCCTTGGTTCCTGCCAGTGCCTGTGGGCAGGCGAGGTACTTGAGGTCGCTGCTGCTCTTGGAAGTCTTTAGTGTGTGGGCAGCGATGGTGTTGTAGCCTTGTGAGAGGTGCCTAGGAGGAGCCTGGCTGTCCGACACCGCCCTGCCCAGTGTCATCATGCTAAGAGGGTTACGATAGCCCACAGCGACAGTGCCGGCTTTGTTGGTGGTGTCAGTGTCCAGGGCGTCATCTGAGCTCCAAAGCCCCAATGCATTCTGCCTGCTAGGTCGATGCTTCAGTGTCTCAGTCTTAGCCCTGTCTTTACTTTTACTCCTGCGGGCCTGCCGGGTTCCATCCTCAGCTCCCCCAGTAGTACTGTTCACGCTGCCCTTTACCGCGGAGCCCTCCAGCGACTGGGACTTGTTGAAGAGTCTCTGGACTGAGTGCATGATATGGCGTATGCGTCCAGGGCTCTCGCTCCGCTGCTTAGCCACTCTGCCTCGGTGGAACTGCAGGGTACTGAAGCCATCCCTCTGCAGTGGCAGGTGCTTCTCCAGCTGGTCCAGCAGGTTTGACGGCAGCCGGTTCATCTTAGCCGCCGCCGCGGAGGAGATGGTAGCCGATCCGCTGGTGATCATTGGGGCCCCGCTGAGTCCCAGCCCTAGGCTCATGGACATGGATGTGGACAGTGTTCCCGACCGGCTGGCCCCATGGCCACCCTCACCCCCGGTTGGGACCATGCAGCCCTGGGAGTATTCCTGTGAGTAATCAGCTTGCTCTGTTTGGGAGGTGAAATGAAGGCGAGGGAAAGTGCTGCTATTGGACATCTGGTTGAGGGGCATTAGACACTCCTGCGGTAGGGATTCAGGGTTCGGTGCCGGGTAGTGGTAGAGTTGATGGGGTTCCATGGTGCCGTAGTGGTTTATGGTAGGGCTCAGGAGGAAGGGACCGTGGGGGTCAGATGTCAAGGGGTACAGGGGCTTCTGTGGACCCCCTGATGGCTCACAGGAGTCTGACAGGTTACGGCTGCGATTGGCTCCTAACCCTTTCATGATGGCCACAATGCAGGTCTACTGCTGTCCGCAGAACATGTCTCCTGTTAGGGCTCATTTACAGCCCTGGAGGGCTCATCCTAGAAGGGACCAATAGGACATCTGTTATTATATATATTAGCTAGAAGATGAGGAAACGGTGGAGTTATGTAGTAATAACTAGGTCAAAGGTATTCGACACTGCCAGGAGAAGCTTCCCCACTCCATCCCAAGGGCCAGTTGCCTTGATTATGGCATTTTGGCAGCTGGTTGGATGATTGTTGCAAAGTGCCAGCTTGGAGAACTGCTGTTTTTTTTGTGGCAATGAAGTATAAAAGTCTTTTGTTTAGGGATGCATTTTTATTTTAGTATCTTTTCATCCTCATCTGAACAACTGACAGACAGATGAGGAGCAAAGGTAGCTTTACCTTAGTAACACACATTCAACATGTTTTTAAAAACAAATGTATCCCATAAAAGCACACACCAATTCAAGTCACAAACAGTGTAGCTATCTCTGTGCTATCTCTAAAGTAGAAATTACGTTTTTTAGGTAGAAAAAAGGGAGAGCCGGTGAACTGTTTTCTGATTTTGGACATTACCAAGGACATCCTGTTTCTTCAGCCCTCCACATATACTGGACTATTTTTAAATAGTTGAAGAGAACCACAACTACAGTTTTAGTCTCTGCAATAGTTTACGGATTTCTTTTGAGCACCTGCTACATTAGATTTGGAAAGGGCAAGCCTACCCAAAGATTAGAAAACAACAATGTGGCACAACTGAGCTCAAAAATTTCCTATTGCATACTGCTATATACTCTACGGATCAATATGCCATGATTATCTCTATATAAGGACCAAATGAAATCCAAATTGACCATCTGTGCTCAGTCTTATACGCCTTTTAACAGTCCCTGCATACTAAATTAATGTCTGACTGACTTATATTAGGATTTTATTAAGCTTATTAGGGAATTTAAAAATATAGTCTATATATGGGTTTTTACAGCGTTGAGTGTGCAGATGTTCTGGGTTTGGTGCATAGGATTGCAACCGTTCAAGTCGCAGCCACCTATTACACAGGTAAACCACAGTAGGAAACAGAGATTCAGGTTCATAGTGGTTAACAGGGGGCATAAAGCAAACATCTATAAAATAGACTTGTTGTCACCACCATTAAAATATGTTTACAACGATTATAGTCCCAAAATAGGAAGGACAGGAGAGGAATCTCAAATATAATATTCTGTAATCCTGACCACACTCAACTCTCCTAGCTATCATTACTTTATCATAAACAAAGTTTAGAATAGAGTGCTCAAGGATTAGTGTAAAGCAGAGCGGATGGCTGCACTATCTATTGGTTGCCTGTTGTGACATCACCTCTCAGTGGGAGGAAACAGGGGGCCTTAAAGCTCTGATGAATGTAGCTCGTATTCCTCTGCCATGGAATTAAAGCCCCATGTGTCCTGCTAGTCAATACAGATTGTGGTTTCCAGAGCAACAAGCAGCACTGGCCAGGCTTCTACGTGGTTGTTGAGTTTTGCCCTGCCTCTTGGCAAATTCACACCATCATGGTTAATATCTAAATCAGTGTTCTTCACAGGTTTTCAGAAGGGGAACATATTGATTGATAAAATAGTTAAATCCTAAATGCAATAGGAGGCAATGTCCAATATGGGCCACCGAAACCCACAGACCATGCAATGGGTTAGGGGTAGGGTAGCCTCTTAAACCAGGCTTAGAGGCCAGACGATTGGAGGTGTGGCCTGGTGAGACAAGTGTTAGTGTAACCCTTATCAATTTCTTTTACTTTTAACACCTATGGTATATATTAAATGAGAATGCTTTTGTTTCCATTTTAGGAGTAATTTGTTAGGTTTGTAAGTTCACTCTAACATGTGATAATGTTTTACACCTACAGTGAACAGTACACAGAAACAGCGGTTCTGAACCCTGAGCCGATGGAACCTGATTCATGGGTTTCTTAATTTGTACCTGGAATTTGATTGCATGTACCTGCTGTTGCAGATATAAATCAGTCATACATGATTAGATGGCTACAATTAAAACTAGCAGTACTTGGTTGCCAGGGCTTTAGTCCAGGGCCCTTTTGGAGCAGTCCTGGGTCATTTGATCCAATTCCACATAAAGCTTTTTAGTTTGTGTGAAAAAAATTACTAACAGTTGATTGTGTGTACGTTGTCTATGGATTTAATTAGTAAGTGAAGCTTTGGAATTGGGCATGTGGAATACATGTTACATGTATCTCTGTTTCAGAAAACCAACTGAAGTGCTTTTCTTTTTATAACTGTCTTTCTAAAAACATGTACATTTTAAAAAGCATTTAAGCACATAGTTCCATGTACACAAAATAACTGTATTCCATTATTTATTTAATGAGCACAGAGAATCTATGTGACCTTTTCTTGTACCAAACATTCTTGTTCAATGAAAATGTCAGTTATGCTTTTAACTTAAACCCCTTAAAATGACTAAATTGGGTGCCCAAAAAATAAATAAAGCAGAACAACAGATGATATTGGCACCTTTGATGACGGAAATTTGATTAAAAAACCTTTGGTTCTTGGCCCAATGCTTTTAACTGGACGGTATCCAGCACAGCACTGTTGGTTGAATTAGATGAACTGTTATGTTAATGGATTATGCCTAAAGAACCTCATGTTATGCAGATTTACGGGAGGCGTCACCCCACCCGGGCTTTAGCCCCGGATGTTTGTTGGTCCCAAGAGTGCTTTGCAGGCTGACATTAGTGCAGATGGCTTCTTGTCAATGGAACGTGCGCAATGAGAACCGGCAGACATTTGTTCCAACAGCATGAGATTCATTTCAATTGTGCAGGGTAATATGAAAGAGCAGCATGCTGACCTTTTGCTTTGGGACTGTTGAAGTCCCTGATTTATATAACCCAAATAAGATCTTAAAATAAATGTATTTTTTAACATGCACTGCTTACAGATGATTTACATGGAAGATCAGTTTAAACAAGTAGTGTATTAAATTGTCCCAAATTGTAAAAAAGTAGGAGTGACTCAGTTACTGCTTGACTTTGTCCCTCTGACATCACAGAACTGCCTGGTGCATAGAAAACTCGGGTGTAATGGGTCAAACCAAATGCAGCAGGATGCATAATGCATGCTGAAGAATCTGATGATAGAACTGTATGTGGGCCCAAGACAACTAGTGTTGGCCTAGCTTTAAGGATCAGGAGGCTATAATGGGTTCCTAACAACTCAGAGCAATCTGCTCCTCCTTTAAGAACTGTAAAAACATTTCATTCAAAAAGTATATACTATATATATGTATACACTATATATATAAATATATATATTTTTTTTAAGAAGATATTTATATTTACTTGATTAAAAATATATAGTATATACTTTTTAATCAAATGTTTTACACTAGTTAAATGAGGAGCAGATTTCTACAAACTGTATATATGTGCATATATTGTATGTATAAAACAATTCTGTGAGAAAAACACTCAGCAAGCTGCTGCTTGGAGTAGTTACTCCCCAGATGAACACATAATAGCTGCATTGTCATTCACACCCTAGTTTGGAGTTTATTTCCTTTATCTAACCTTATGTGGGTACAGTCCTAACCTGTTAGACAGTTCTCACATATCTCAGTCAGTCTCTCAGCTGAATCAGTAACAAATACTGCAACACATACTGAATGCTGTAACAAATACAGCAGGCTTTACAAAAATATAGGTAACAGAAACACACGCACACACAAACACACGCGCACACAGAGACAGATACATACAAACATTTCAACATGTACTCACACACAAGGCTATTTTAGTTTTTATATATTTATTTGCAAATCAGTAACGTTTTTGACATTTTTATTTAGTTTCTCTCCTTTCTCCCCAGACACAAAGCAGCAATGAAGTCCATATATTTTGGCAAGCTATTTAGGCTGCATATAAAACATAAGAAAGACACAGGCATCGATTATTGTGTCTGAATGAAATTTCTCCTTGATCGCTAACATTGGCTAAAGAGGCAGACATATGATTTCTATTCTCTTTTAATCAGGAAATCATATGAAAAAGAGCAGTGGGCAGTCTGTGCATTTAGACCAGTGCTATATATACAGTAGCATCAATATGGTGCTAACAAACAGCATTCAGTTATACAGGCCACAAATCTAAAACACGTACCAATATCAGGCCATAAAAAACACATAAAAGCATAAATCTATACCTCAAACATAAAAAATACATGCCAGAATTAAGTGATTTTAATGCACACTAAAAACAAAAAAATATTTGTTCGCCAATGTGACTGGGGCAATACAGGTAACTGCGTTTTGATTCCACTTCTGGCACTTGGCCTGAATGTTGGAATGCCACATATAACATAATATGCTGTACATATTTCCATACAAGTTTGTCAGACAGGATCTTGGATTGACCATTGCTCCAACTGCCAGCTAATCAGCCACATGCAAGACCCAGACATTGTAAATAGTGATTTAATTATAAATGATGTTAGCATCATAACAAACAGTGACAAAACAGGAGACGAACTTGAAAAGAAAAGTAATTTTACAGCAACCGGACCCTATCCTTTGGCAGCACTATTATATTACACGTGTACAGGTCCTAATGCCCTAATGTGTACATTTAAGGCTGAATCTAGCTCTACAGAAACTCTGAGGTCATGGGTCGCGATTCTAGAATTGAACAAAATATTTACTCTAGATTCCAAATATTTTATTGAGTTATTGTTTTCTTCTGCACAACATTCCTCCCTTTATAATGGTTTCTCATAAGAAAACTGAAGCTCTGTATCTGTATCGTATCCACTGCTCCTTCCCCTAACATTAAAAATCACATAAGCATAACAATGTTTGCTATTGTCTGACGATGGTCCCCCAGGTCCCCCAACAGGACAGTCCACAGGTCTAATGGCAACCCATTATTATGATTTGAGAGCCACTGCTGGTCTTGACTCATTCACATAATGTATACAGCAACAATTATATTAGATGATCAGATGTTAAAACAATTTATGTCCCAAGCACAGCAACTTTGAAATGACAACATTTGATTTGGATCCTACAAACCTGATTCCAGAAAAGTTGTGACGCTGTGTAAAATGGAAATAACATCAAAATGCAAAGATGTGCAAATCATTTAAATGCTATATTCAATAGGAGTTATATGTTGTCTTTGTACTATTTTCAATTAAATATAGGGATTAAATCATTTGCATTCTGCATTCATTTGCATCATTACGCATCATCCCAAATTTTGGGGAAACTGCGTTTTACATGAAACCTTTAAATACTCTATGTATGTTTTAGAGCCTTGTTATAATGTACATTTAACATAGTTGGGTTTTAGTCTAGAGGAGCTGGAGAAAATAGAAATGTCCTCAATAAAACCACTCAGGGGCTTTTCAGCTTCACATTTGAATGTTACCAATTCAGTACAGTAAGTATAATAAATAGCAATACTGATACAGGGAAACCTTGTTTTATGATTTTTCGAGGTTGCTGTTCAGAGGAATGTTAATAGTTTTCCCCTATCTTAGTCCAACACAAGATTCCATATCAAGTGTGACAGATAAGAGAGCAGATAACTGACAGGCAAAACGATGTTCCTTTTCCTCAAAGTAGCTCGAATGATAGGTGTGTCCACTTATAACAGTACATTTGTAATAAAAGTACATTCTATTTGATCAAATAAGCCGCAGTTCAACACTCACTCTCAAAGACACCCAAGAAAATGGTTGGCTTATTTCACATGGACAGATTCTGCACAATCAAGGTCAATTTGAAACATGGGCATCAACTGACAGCAGATATTTGACCAAGGATTTGAAGAAGAAAGCATAAAAACTGAACATCCTTTGTTTGCAGACCAAGACATCACTTTAAGAGTAGTGTGTTTTTGTAATGTTTTTCTTAATTTCATCTCAGTTTGAGGAATAGTTGTTCAATTTTAGTTTCAGTTGTTGTTAACTATAACAAAGTTAACACCCACCCACATGGTGCTCAACGGAGATATGGTGAGAAATGCTGCAGCCTCGCTGGATACATGCATCTTCTGTTCCCTGAGTCCGTCTGGCTATGAAACATGGACCACACGCTCAGAATGAACTATCAAGTAAAGGATCCCCTGGGGTGAGGCTGCTTTAAATCCCATCACCAGCTCCCACAGTGGGGAGGCACAGGCATAGCGTTAGCATAGTGGGAACGATAGCCTGTCTTTTAACAGAGATGTAACATGTCCCCTCAGTGACAGGACTGGACGATTTACTTCATCAGCAAGCTGTCCTGTCAGAGCCTGACCGTAGGGATGGCCTCTAGGCATCTCTATGTTTAGTTTTGTTGGGCCCCAATTAGTCAGCTGCCAAGTGTTGGGGATTACATTTAAGTTGCCTTTTTCTATTCTAAGTTGTACATTATTGTTTGTGATTTATACCTTCAGTTTGTGGTTGAGGGCTTGCCTTTGTTTTGTGAGTGTAGAATAAAAGGAATGGCTGCATACTTCTGCCCTGCACCTTGCATCCTGCCACCAAACCATGATAGTTTAACTGTTTGCATGTGTATGTAAGAAAGCATGCTGAGCAGAGAAATTTGCTAGTGTAATTTACTCACCCATGCCTATTTGTAAAAGTTGAAAGTCAGGTATAGGGGAAATTACCATTCAGTGGTGGGGTTTTCAATAATGAAATGAGAGACAGTTCCAAATCTAATCAGCAGCTTTCAAACCACAGCTGGCTGACATTTACCTGTGTTAGTAAACCCCTTGTTGTCAGCCTGTTTGCTACATTAGGAGCCCAGCATACTTCTCATATCTATGTTCTGTGGAGCCTTTAAACTGTCTGACTGCTTTTTGATAGAAATTATGCAGCTATCGGAAATCCTGATCCAAACTGTATAGCACCTGTGAAGACATTTGGGAATTTCACATTTTATTACTTTAAGTTAATAGCATGGGGCTTTATGCATTGTATAATGGCTGATTTATGGCTGTTAGAAGAATGAAATCTAGCAGGTCTTTATGGTGTAAGCCAAAGGCACAATAATCAATATGAAATATGGTAGAATGGACATGGGTGATGCAGTGAGCACCCAGAGTGTGCCAGTGATAAAAGTGCCTGGGTGACATTCATGTTAGTGGAAATTCTTCAGGCTGTGAAGGAGTGACAAGATGCCAAGTAAAAGGTGAAAAACCTGCATATCTTAAAAAGTACAAATGTTAACCAAGAAGAGGAGTATGTGCTGTTGGCGATGCTATTTTGGTGCAGAACAATTGTAAAAAGAAGAACGTGAAAAAAGCAGGGGACATTTGTGTTAAAGAGAGATTTTGTATAAGTTACATTCCTACATTAAACACTTTGAAATTCTGCATTGGCTCATAACTTCATCATAAATAAAGCCTACCCTTAACAATACTGATAATACTGAAGGGACCATTAGAAATGGACTGGATGGGGAAAAGGGCCAACCGTGCCAGATCATAAAAAGTACCACTTTCAACTTCATTTTTTTCCACAAGATGCATTTTGGAACATTTGAAAAAAGCATTGTTGGGCTTATACTTTAACAGTTCCTTAATATTTGAAGGTATTATATCGTAAATCCTAAGAATATAACAGATGTCAAAATATTTACTGACTTATTAAGGATACTGTAGAAAACAAGTTCCTGGACATCCATGAAAGAGAGACTCAAGGTTAATGAAAATATTAAGTATGTACTTTGTGGCGGTGGAATCTAGTGGAAACCCCGTTCTACTCATGAAATTCCATTGTTAGAGCAGAGCTGTATCATGTCACTACTTTCAATATCTTAGCCTGACACCAATGGGGATATGGGCACTATGTTGGATGTAGTTACAGGGTTGCTCTGAACAGAATATGTATTTTTTAGAAAAGCTGCACAACACACCTACCTTCACTCATGAGCCTTTTTTGTGCACACATCTGTATCTCTGAATTGCCTGGTGAATGCCTAACATTGTGAGATTGCATTTTGTGACTTTTGTCATTTTGTGACTTTTGTCAAAAGACTCACATGATGCCAATCTGTTCCAAATTGCGCATTATAATGTGGGTTTTGGGTAACGTAGACAACAACATTAATGGAAGAGATGAAGGGTTGTGTTCCAAATAAAATTACTACAGTGTGTTTGCTTTATTTTCTTAATGCCACAGCTAAAACAGCTTTGAAAATCATTCTATAGATAAATCATCTTTCATTACTGGACCCGCTTTGGAGAAGTGTGTGACCACGTGAAGACATCAAACTCAAACACATTATCTTGTCTTAGGTTGCTTGTATTCCAGATTTTCGTATTTGTACATTATTGAAAAACATCCGCATATTACCTGATTTGGTTATCAACAAATCACCAAAATGTACAGTAAACCTAATATTCATGTAATACCTTTAAAGTGTTTTTTTGGATCCTATTCTGTGTCAGGTGAAATGTTGATGTCTTCACCCCTTGAGGATGTAAATAAAATGTTGGCCCTCAACACAAGTCAAAGCTCCTGAGACTTAGCAGAATGCAAACTGGACTTTACAATTGGAGACAACTTTCCACATGGTAGTTATAGAAAACTAAAGGAACCATGATGTTTTGTATTCTTACTGAGTATTTTGAAAATGTTAAAATATCCTGGTTCATGCAGTTAAGCAACCAATTCACATAAAACAATAATTTACCTTTATTTTCTAGAGAGACCATTAACCTGTGGATCCAAGGACTGGCTGCCCAGCCAAACCCCCAGGTTCTGTGCCACTAACCAGGGCTGTAATAAATGTGGTCAGAGTCAGTGCACTTCCTCGGTCCTCCTTACCACAGGCTGAATGGTATTGATCCGGGGACAGCTGCTTTTTCTCGGGTAAATATACAGGCTTCTCCTAGACACTAGCTTTAGAAACCATTGCATAAAAGATCACTTGCCTTCCTCTTTCCTTCTATCTCATTCGCAAATTATTAGCATATAATGTGTGTAAACTACAGAAATGCTTAATGATTTCATTAGACACAGATTGGGATCGTACAGTCTAATTGTTGTTTGTGAATTGAGGGAACATATAAATGATTGTGTGTGGAGTCCTCGCAAAATTTTGTCTATTAAAGACAGTTAGGTGAGTCAGGCAGTTACCAGTAGTAAATACAACCTGAATATTTCACCTACAGAGATGTAACCATGGTGCACCTAAATTCTAGCCGTCTGCTATAGGAGTTTGTTTTGATGGAAGTAGCTTTTTTAGCAAACCATGCACGTTCATCAGAGTAGGAGTGGGGTGACATTTTAATTAATGACTATTATTAACTAGTTTCTGACTTAGTGTTAGACTACAAATGCAAAAACATAAAATGTTCGTTAAATGTGCCCTTCCTGCTCTTTTCACTCGGCCTTATTTTGTTTCACTAGCTTGCTGTCTATCACTCTCCTCCCTATCAGCTGTATTGAAAGGAGCAGGAGTGGTGGAGTTCATATTAATGACACTTAGGAAATTGTTTCGACTGAAATATTTATTAGTAAAATCTTTTCGCTAAATGGGCCTTCCCTTCAATTTTCATGCAACATGTGCCTGGGGCCTACCTGTACTTACCTTGATATACAGTCTGCTACAATAGTAGTGAATAATAATCATTAGAAGAATGTGAATAAGACATGCACTGTATGTGTGTGGTGTGCCACTGCCAACAACATAAACCACATGCTAAATTCAGCATCTGTTCTTAATTGCGAACATTACCCACTACCCTATATACAAAAGCAAATTTCAGTTTTTTGCTTAATTATTTACATAATTCAAAAATGATAAGCCCACTTTGCACTGTGTGAGACAAGCTGATTACTAATGAGTGTTTAATTAGGCCTATGTAGACATTCCTTGTGAATAGGCCTTAGGCTTTATTTACATCATGAATATGGCGGTTTTTAATTTGGCTGTTTTTGCAATGCTGTCAAAGTATTTTTTATTTAAACTGACTCTCTGGTAATACTTAATTTTTTGGGTTGTTTAGACTATCCTGAAATGGCAGAAGAATTATTTGCACATTTGCATGTAAAGACATTTTTTTGTAGGCAAATGTTTAACACTAATTGGCAATATAATTTAGGCCTTTGAAAATATTATATTAAATGCAATTGCTAAAGTTAGCAGCCTTCATTGGGAAAATGTAGTGCAGAATTATGTCAGTGAGGTTGTCAGTACTGCATATTCTGGGTAAGTGATAGCAGCAAAGTTTAGAGATATACAGCTCCAGATAAAATTAAGAGACCATTGCACCCTGGATTGACACTTTACATACAGCACACACACCATTAGCCTCATTGTCTGACAAGTAGCTCCCAGTTGCCTGTTTCTGTAAAAGCGTTATGTCACAACTGCCTGCTTTTGTTAGAATCAGTCCATGCTGTATGCCCTAGGGTGGGCTGACAGGGCAGCGGAGACCCAGATAACGCTGAGGATGACAAGACTAATCAGAAGACAACCATTAGCATGACTCAAGCCGCACCTCTAGCTCAGATATAATGATTAGAAGGCTGATTTCAGATTGAAGCTGTAAAAACGCTACACTTTTTGTTCAATTGACTATTTGTTCTCCACCGAGTCCATTAGAAACAAAAAGTAATTAACTAGCTAGTCGTGGATTATATTGGATAATGTTTCTTTTTTTACTGACTGTGTCATAGGAAGGGTCGTTGATGGTGATGAAAATGGCACAAAGCAACACATTTTTATCACAATGTCCTAGATTCCACCCCCAGACAGCACTGTTTCATGAACTGAGACAGTGTTTTTTCCAAACTGGGAGAGTGGCTTCTTGGAGAGGCTTAGTGATTCAGCAATGTAGGCAATAAACGGCACATATCTGTGGTCTGCTGGATTATGGACCAGGTAGCTGTCTTTGGAGGATGAAACCGAGACAAGTCAAAGGCTAGTGTGCTAAGTTTTGTCAATAGTTTGGGATCAAGACTGATGGGCTAAGTCAATGGTTGATGGCCTGGATTGAAGACTAGTTGAGGCTGCCTAGAAGGCAGTGACAATGCGTTGAGTGTGCGAAGGTGAATGACAAGGCACAGGGGCTAGCACTGTTTCTCGTGGGAAGGCATTTTTACTTGTGCCCTCCCATGCCAGCATACCATCCATTAGCAGGTGATGCAGGTCACGCCAGGCTTTTCTGTGGGGTATACCCAGGCTTGTCTAATGTTAGTTAGTAGTTTGTGGTTTTCCATTGGTTCTCTGGCGCTATGCTCTGCAAAGTAAATGGGATAATTTCCTGCCTAGTCCAGAAATATTTTTGGATGGGTTCATGTTTTCCACAACATAATTCAAACAAAAGTTCACTGTAATCTAAAGCTTTTAATCCAATATTAGAGCAAAAGTTGAGGGAAATAATGCCCACGGAATAATTTTTCACTATTCACCATGGTCCCAGCCTGGAATTAGCATTATTAGCACAGTCCAAACTGCTGAATTGAAACTGTGCATCCTGAGCCACAGATGTGACAGCGCTAAATTATTGGCAACATTTCTAATCTGAATTGTCTACTAAAATTGCTATTAACTGGAATAATTAGTCTAGTAAAATTGCTAGATCAGAATTGGGCTGTCTGTGTTTAAGTACTGCCTTTTACATTTGTATTATAATAACAAAATACTTGAATGCAACCCTTAGACTCTTGGAAAATGTGAATATTCTCACTACTCTAAGCAGCACTACATAGCCTATGAAGACATGCTGCTGTGTGTTACTGTACCTGTGCATGTTTCACCACTTAATTCCTGTAAATAGATGAATAATACAAGAAACTGCATTACAATTATTCTTATGACATTGGGCTAGGCTGCTATCAGGGCAATAGAACATATAGCTTTGTTGCGTACATGCAGTCTCTGACTAGATTCTGTTTTGGCAACATTTCAGTGTTCTTGCCAAACCACAATGGACATATAGTCTTCCAGTTTTCAGGTAAAATAATAAATGGGCATTACATGTTAAACAAGTTCATCGATTTAGTGACCTAAAAAAAGCTAATTTTACTGATATACTGGCTGAAAAGCCATGCCTCGTTTCACTTTCATCCATTATTTCCAAGATAATGTAGGCAATAATATAATCACACGCATTAACGTTAACTTTGCTATATAATGTTTATTCTAGAGATACTCCATACTGTTTCCAAAAAAGTTGGGACACTAAAAACATATAGAAAAACTGAATGCAATGAAGTGCAACACATTTTAACCCAATATCTAACAGAAAATAGTGCCAATACAACATATGAAATGTTGAAACTGAGAAATGTTCTTGTTTCCTGGAAAATACATGCTCACTTTTAATTCTGGGACAGAGGCACCGAAACCTGGTGATCTGGTATTAAAAGATCATTCTAGAGAGGATGGGCCTGTCAGAAGTGATGATTGGGAGCAGTTCACCACTCTCTGACGGACTGCACAGGCTAGTAATTCAAGGATTCAATTCAAGGATTTTGTATCACAACATAAAAAGAGTTTGGGAATCTTATCTGTGGTACACAATATAATGAGAAGATTCAGAGAATCTGGAGAAATCTTTGTACACAAGGGAAAAGGATGGCCCTCAGATGGCACTGCATTAAAAACAGACACGATTCTTTAGTGGACATCACTGCATGGGCTCAGGAACATATCTGAAAACCATTGTCTGTAAACACAGTACATCCCAGCATGCACAAATGCAAGCTAAAACTCTACCATGCAAAGAAAGAAATCATACATAAACAGGATCCAGAAATGCCAGCACCTTCTCTTGGCCCGTGCTCATTTTAGATGGATTTAGGTGATTGAGAAAATAATTCTGTGGTCTGACGAATAAAAATGTGTGATTATTTTCAGGAATCATGGATGCTGCACCCTCTGTTTCTGTGCAGGCACCATAAATAATGAACAATATATACAGGTTTTAGATCAACATATGCTGCTGTGCATATGATATCTTTTTCAGGGAAGGCCTTGCTTATTTCAGCCGGACTATTCCAAATCACGCTCCTCAACAACCAAATTGCCCAGACCATTTTCGCCATTTTTGCTTTGTGGCAGGCTGTATTATCCTGCTGAAAGATGCCAGTGCCATCAGGGAATACCGTTGCCATGAAAGGGTGCACATGGACTGCAACAATGCTTAGGTAGTAACATCCGCATGAATGGCAGGACCAAAGGTTTCCCAGCAGAACATTGCCCAAGCGCTTCACACTGCCTCCGCCGGCTTGCCTCCTTCCCATAGTGCATCCTGGTGTCATGTGTTCTCCTGGTAAGGGATGCATACGCACTCGGCCATCCACGTGATGTAAAATACAATTTGATTCATCAGACCAGGCCACCGTCTTCCATTGCTCCGTTGTCCTGTTCTGATGCTCACGTGCCAATTGAATGCGCTTTCGGCAACAGGGTTCAGCATGGGCCCCCTGACTGGTCGGCGGCTACGTAGCCCCATACGCAACAAACTGCGATAGACTGTGTGTTTTGACACTTTTCTATCAGTACCAGCATTAACCTTTTCAGCAATTTGAGCTACGGCAGCTTGTCTGTTGGATTGGACCACATGGGCCAGCCTTCGCTCCCCACATGCATCAATGTGCCATGGGCGTCCAGGACCCTGTGGCCAGTTCACTGCTTTTCCTTCCTCAGACCACTTTTGATAGGTAGCGCCACTGCAGACTGGGAACACCTCACACGGACTGCAGTTTTGGAGATGGTTTGACCCAGTCGTCTAGCCATCACAAATTGTTCCTTGTCAAAGTCGCTCAGATCTTTACGCTTCCCATTTTTCCTGCTTCTAAAACATCATCTTTGAGAACAGAATGTTCACTTGCTGCCTAATATCTCCCACCCGCTGACAGGTGGCATGATAATTATCAGTGTTATTCACTTCTCCTGTCAGTGGTTATAAAGTTATGGCTGAACGGTGTATATATTAGCTATTTTGGTCATTTGTGAGCTGATGTTTCTGTTTGACTCTGCTGGTGGACTTTTTTGGTGAAAATAGATTTCATTTTCATGTTGCTCAATCTCTGCAGTTCATCAACATACACTCCCTTTTAGAACGAATTGGGAATCTGTATAAGGAACAACATAAACATAATTTAAAATAGTGGGGCAGGACCCTCAGGCTCGTAGATCAAAACATAAACCATATGGTACAACTACTCCTTAAAGACAATGGCAGTTAATAGATTGTATTACATTTGCGTGAAACCGCATCAAGGCCCATTATGAATACCTACAAATATTCTGAACATAGGCAGTTAGGGAACAACAGACTGGTTAAAGTTAGCCAGCCAGGGCAACCAGCTCACTGGCACGAGTTATAGCAAGAAGTTATTTTACAAACCTGGCTTTGGAAGTTTCTTTAAGATAAAATGCAATTGCATACTGAAAATAGAAACTATGGAGTCTATGCGGTGGTGCATACCTCTTCATTCAAACCCAATGCCTCTCATTGCTGCAGCTTGGCAGCCATTTTAAAATATTGCAATATTCCAAGCAATTGCCATTCATAGAATGCTCACCAATTCTTTGCCCATTAAAGCTATTTACATGCACATGCAGTTATACCCTCACCCTTACATTGCACTACATGCACTGAAGTATAATTAGAGGGAAAGGCTGTGCGTTTCCCCACGGCAAGTTACTTAAAATGCTCACTGTGCTGATGCTGGCTTTTTTCATTCTTCTACTGCTTGTTTTAATTCTGTAATATCTTGTGGCAGCCACTGAACATTGCCTGACTACAAAGATCCAATTTTCTGAACATTGCATGACTACAAAGATCCAATCTTACTACAGCACTATTGTATGCATGGGCTAACATCAGTGGGACTCAGTGGAAAAACAAATCAAAAATAGGAACAGAAACAGATGAGGCTCGAGGCCAGGCAGAGTAAAGAGGTTTCATGTTAGATTATGACATTCACACCATGCATTCAAAAACACAATCAATCACCAGAGATCAAAGCTAACAGTAATATCTATTAGAATTGTAAAGATAATTGCACAGGAGCTAAATTAAAGTCTCTGTTTTTACAGTAGTTTCTGTGGCCTATGTAATAAGTACTGTCACAATGTGATCCAACAGCAGAGCAGAGAAGAAAGAGCTATGAGCAGGGAACACCGCACTAACAGAATGAAACCAAAATGGTCTCAAGGTGAAACAAGACTAACCCTGTTCAGTAGAGACCACATGCATTAACCTATGAAGAAATGTGCTGCTGTGTTGAGAGAGGCATGTTAAGCCAGGTCTGAAACCCTCAACTATCCTTACACCATCCGTGCCTGGCCTTTGCACCCAGGGGAGCTATTGCATGCTATTGGTTAGTAGCTGGCAGTGTGAATCCTCTGCCCGCATCCATTTAAAATGCTGTCAGTGCTTTGGAGTTTAAAAGTCCCAGGGGCTGGAGCTTAGACACAAAAAAACACTTCATTTTCTTTTAGTAGAAGAAAAATCAGGAAGAAAATGTAGTAAGCAGGGTTTACTGTAGAGCAAGACAGAGAAAGCAAAGGGCAAAGCAAAATGGATTTGTCTGTAAGTATACTATAGTTTTGAGATTTGTAATCAGATCTAAACTAAATACTCCACTGCCACAACAACATCTTAATTGAGTTCCTCTGCATCCCTAACCCATTTTACCAAACAATTTACTTTCATTAATTTGTGGTCTGATTACGTCTGTCCACAGATTATCCACAGATTGAGCTGTTTATCACTTCTAATTCGGACTGACCATGCCCTTTGGTTTGGACTTCCTCAAAGACAAATGTAAACATTCGCCTTCAGTTTTGAGGTGGAATGGTTTTTGAGAACTAAGTGAAGTAATTTTGGTCAAGCTGGTCTAACTTCTAATCTTGCAAAATGTGTTTCCATGGCAACCAATCCTTAAGAACCAACCAGGCCATGTTAATTCAGGGCTGATCGTATAAATCCTTCCCTATGATATACGAGTTGACCAGTTTGATCAGTTTTCATCACTTGAACATTTGCAAAGATTGTTTCATCATCCTCTTAAAATGAGACTTGAAATCCATTTCGTGTTAAAAATAGTAATGTAAAATCACATTCCATATGTAACCACAGTAAAACATTACAATTTTACGGAAAGCTTTTTATGTGCCACTTAACAATCTAAACATAGGATTGGGAAAAATATCACACCAAAGCCACAAAAAATGTAAGCAAGAATGTCACACCAAATACAGCTAAATTTGCAAGTTACATTTTATTGTACTTTGTGATTTTGGCAGAAATTTAAATACGTCTGATTTGGCAAAGAGCATTAACTCTAGAATGTTGCACTGAACTAACCACGTTTAGTATTTTGGTTCATTTTAAGGTGCAGTTTGAACAGGATTGAACATGCTTTGAGTGCATATAACTTGGATGAAGCCTGAGTTTAAATGTATAGCTAACTAAGGCTAGCTTACGCCAGAGTAAGAGTATTTGCTAGTTGTAATACAGCAGTCTGTTTCATCATTACCATTTACTCGCCCTCTTATGTCTCATTAGCAATGCTAATATGACCACTGTCACATCATTCACTTAAAGAAAATACTAAAACCTGGCAATTAGCCCTCAGGTCCAAATCCAACAAAGAAGCACCTCTGTTTTATTGCTTCCAAACAGGCTTTCAATCTGGAGGGAGCTTGTATATAACAGTGTAATAACTTCTCCCAGTCCAGGCTCTTCCATTAAGTGGATTTCTCAGCAACAGCAGCAGAAGTGGCAGCAGCATCCTGACTAGCCCACTGTATATCCCAGAACACAGATCAGTATCGCCCCACAGCATCTGTCCCACCCCAGTCCCATTGGCTCAGACAGCAGAAACTAGATGAAATTAATATGGCATTGTGCTTGCCCCTTGTGCAAAAGGATTAGTGTTTTATATCTGGATACATGCAGCCAGTTTGGGAGGGACAGGGACCTCTGGGTAACAGCTGGTCAGACATAGTGGTGTGCTGACTGTCCTGTCTTTTTGTATGCTCAGTCACAAAGACGGCAGTCTGGTATGACAGAACAATAATCTTATGGTCAACGAAATAATACACATACATGACAAGGAAATTAAGGATATTACAGTATTCATAACAATATTTACAATACCAAATTACTCCCAGTGTTTATCATTTTACAAGGAATTACCTTTCCCATTAGCATATCTAAATGCTGCTGCCTCCTATGACCAACAAACAAAAGTAGTATGACAAGGGCAGTGTACAACACTTACCAAAGCTGGGAGGACAGAATGTTCCAGCACCTGCTTTTCACAGCCAGTTAGCAAATGTGCACACTGCACAATACCATCTCCCCCCTCAGTGTAGTAAAATATAAACGGAAGATGTCTGAGAGACCTGAGAGTAAATCATGCTCAAAGATTTCAATTAATAACAGTGCCGAAGAAGGCAGGAGGAAAGAGCAGCTGGTCTGAAAGGAGGAGACTAACCTTGGAGACACTGAAAAACACTGGGATGCCACCAGCAGATTTTCTGTACAGAAAATGATGCAGTGAAATAAAGGCTGATAACCGGCAGCCCTTTCCTGGGTTTCAGAGTCTGGATTTAGATATTGTTGTAACCCAACACAGTTACAGCATAACATGATGTGGCTTTTGGGGCTGTGGAAGGAGACAATCCAGGCAGTTTTGTTGGACAGCACAGAACTTCTTACCCTACGTAACATTTACATTTGAGTTGCAAAGCACACTTAAAAACCATGTCTCTGGGATTCAAATCAACAACTCTTCAGTTTGGTGATCAACACCCAGGAATAGGTGGTCATCCGCTCAATTATCAGATATATGAACAACACACGTATTTAGTCTAATGGTAAGCAAACACTCAGAAACCCTCTCTCATAAATCACATGATAATGTGTTCCATCATGAAGGCCCCATTGGAGACATGCATCAGTAGTCCCAGCAGTGAAGAGAGCCTGCCTGCACCATAATCCTCACCAACAGTAATTCCCCACACACAATTACTGTGCTTAGCCCTACTGTACCAAAGCTTTGTCTGACAATCTAACAGCTTGACTCCTCTTTTATCCCAATTATAGTCAATATGCCCTCCAACACAGCACATGTAATGTACAGAGGAGGAATTTAACAATTTTAGAGTAAGAGTAATAACAAGCTGTAAATAAATACCAAATTATTATTCAATCTACCAATCCTGAGTGCTGAACATTGCGGAGGTATCTGACTCACATTGTAAAATACCTGAGACAGCCCTATCAAAGTTAAGCTCTGATGTCAAAATGCAATGCATAATAAATGCAATGCTTCCCTCTCACTGTAAGGTTTTCCTTGCACTTTAGAGAGCAAACATCAGTACAGGTCACCACAGGGACACTGATTTGTAATGACAGCATATTTATTTCATTCCCTTCAATACTGTTGGAAGTCGCTCAGGACTTAAGGGAACATGCCATGTCCTCCTCCCGTCTGGCCAGTCAGATTGGAAGGGACACTGAATTGTGACACAGGTAGCTAGCTCTAAGACAGCATAAGAGACAGTTCGCTGAAGACTGTATAGAAGTTCTGCTGTAGAACACACTACAAACTTCAGCCGGTACCAGAAACACTGAACAGAGTTGTCATCCTGACTGCAGTGGTAGGAGACAGACAGTACACAAGAGCAGGAATCCTTTTCATTTGTGTTGGCGCTGCTTCTGTTTCAGCATACAACTCACTTTAAAAGAGTGAACAGAATCACAGAACAGCATTTCTTATTCTGGCTAATGGCTACAGTAAAAAAACTGGTAACAGAGATACTACATATAAATCAGATAACAGGGATCTTCTTTAAATGTATTTAAATTCCTTTACCTGACAATACCACACTACAATATTTGGCAGAGACAGAGAACCCCATATTTCCTGCACCTTTTTCTTTCCTTTCCAAATGAGTTGGAAGTAACAGAAGGGTCACAGTTCAGAGACCACTGCCAATTGAATGCTTCTGTTCCTCACTCAAAACATTTTTTTTTTTAATTATTTTGGAAAGGAAAGAAAAAAATGCAGTGGTATATAATATATAGTATTGAACTTCTGTTTTTTTTTAAATATTATTTTGTTTATAAATTTGTATTTTATGCACAGTCTATTATTAAGAAAAATTACTAGTTAGTTGTTTGCCTTATTAAATTAAGGTAAATAAAAATAAACTCAGTTCAGTTCTTCAACATAGCAATTTTCCATAATAATTTATAACTTATATCCAAGCTAACACCCAATATTCCAGTCTACTTAAGTTTGGTGCATGCCATTCATTACTAAGAGCCTAATGTCACACTGTAAGAGTATTTAAATCTCCTGTGTAAGGACAAAAAATATATTTGAGGAAGCCGTGGAAATGGCTGACATTTTCCTTTCAATAAATCTCCATGGCGAACATAAACGATTGACGCTTATACAAACTCAGTTTAAAATTTCAGTTCAACTATCACCAAGCATCTTTTGTGAGGGTGAAGCATGGCACATTCATTTCCTAAACCCTATGTTGAATGTTACATCCAAGCCAAGCCCCTTTCTACTGATGAGATTGGACTGGAGTGTAACATAGATGCAATACTTTACCACAACTAAGAAAGTGATGAACATGGAGCACGCTGCATTTCCCAGAATACCTTCAGGTAGGAAGGACACTCATTTATGAGATTGATGGGGCACTTTATTGCCACCCCACCTTCTCTCTCTCTCGCTCTCGCTCTCTGCACTCTCTCGAACTAAGGCTTCTGATTGCTTTCAAAAGGATGCCTGGCTCTGCACCCCTCCCCAGGCGCTGAGACCTGCTCATCAGTAAGCATCACAGACAAAAATAAGACATGCACACCACCGTCCGCACAGGCAGTTAGGCCTTTTTTAATGGATCATGAGTGACTTGATTATTGACAGATCTTTGGAAACACTCAAAGCCATGGAGGTAATGCAGTAAATGTCTGCAAATATTTTCATGCAACCCTTTCATAAAGCAACACAGATCAAAAACAGAAATCAGCTGGAATTTTGTAACTCCATGCATAATTAATAACCACCTTCTGGGCCTTGTCTGCCACACCTGATCGCCCTCCTTGATACACACACAAACACACACACACACACACACACACACACACACACACACACACACACACACACACACACACAAGCTACGCAGTGTCCGCATGCATAACTTATTCAAGTGAGAATGCCACCCGGAGCCGAACATAAATGGCCACTGACATGTGCATTTAATCCCCGGGAGATGTGAGTGGTGGTGGTGAGGAGGACTCATGGCTGCCAGTAACTTGGTATTCAATGCCAAAGAGCTCAATGCCTCCTTGACCTTTAGGGGCTGATGGTGCTGTGTGTGAGAGATGACGGATGGGGGGAGGTGACAGACTCATACTGTATGTTGTCGCCCTTAGGGCCCGGTAGTAATACAGTACCCAGCTACTATAATTACATTTACTGTAATATTCTGGCCTTTCTGTGCTCCACAGTATGTAGGCCGCAAAATCTGATTAATTTAGTTATTACACGCTGTTTGTTAATGTCAGTTAATGTCACTTCGCAGAGATGAAAGAGGCATTACCATAATACCAAATGCCAACTACAGTATATACAGTACACTGCTCCAAAAATTAAGGAAACACTTAAAACACACATTGGGTCTCGATGAACAAAATACACTGCAAATATAAAAGGGAACACACAATCATTATAGTATAACACCAAGTCAATTAAACATCAGGGATATCAATCAGTCCTGTTAGGAAGCAAAAGAATTTGTGAATCAATGTCCCCTGTTTTTGTGCAAATTAATGCCTTCGTCATCCAGCAACTGGCTACATGCTCTGGCCAGATGAGGCCGGACACTGTCCTGCACCAGGAGGACCCTAGGGCCCACTGCACCAGCATAAGGTCTGATGATGGGTCTGAGGAACCCAGGACCCACTGCACCAGCATAAGGTCTGATGATGGGTCTGAGGAACCCAGGGCCCACTGTCGGCTAGCACGTGGAGGTCTGTGTGACCCACCAAGGATTAGCCTCCCCAGACGATCACTCACCCACCGCCAAACCAGTCATGCTGGAAGATGTTGCACCACAGCATCTCCAGACTATTCCAATTCAGTCACATTGGCTCAGTGTGAACCTGCACTCATCTGTGAAGAGAACAGGGTGCCAGTGGCGGACCTGACATTTCTGGTGTTCTCGAGCTGCACGGTGCAGGGCTGTGAGCACATGTCCCACTAAAGGTTGTCGGGCCCTCATATCACCCTCATGAAGTTTGTTTCTGACATTTTGGTCATTTTGGTCAGAAACATGCACACCAGTAGCCTGGAGGTCATTTTGTAGGGCCCTGGCTGTGCTCCTGTTCCTCCTCGCACAAAGGAGTAGAAACCGTTCCTGCTGCTGGGTTGATGCCCTTCTATGGCCCTGTCCAGCTTTCCTCAGGTAACAGCCCATCTCCTGGAATCTCCTCAATGCTCCTGAGACTGTACTGGGAGACACAACAAACCTTCTTGCGACGGCATGTATGGATAATCCATTCTGGAGGTGCAGGACGACCGGTGCAACGTGAATGGCCTGCTGGTGCTGCCTTGCTGAAGCATGTGAAATGTCCAAGATGGAACAACCTGACGCTCACCCTCCAGTAAAGACAGAACTAAACCCTTCTTTTCCTCACTCAAAGCTTTTCTTTTCAACTATTTTGTCATGCTGAATAGTTACTTTTTTATTCAAATTACCCTTGAGGTACTACCTGCACTGTTTTTGCCATCCAGGTGGTCCTATTGCAAGAAGTTATTGATGACCACAGCAGTGGTTTTTATAATTTCCTTGTTAAATTAGATTTGGTTCAAATAATCACCTAATCAGTACCTCATTAAGTAAAATGAGGTGTGCCTGTGTTGGAATTTAACAGACACTGGAATGGAATGGCTCCCATAGATGTAGAGATGCTGATTTAAGAAAAATTTGGAGTGGTCTCTTCATTTCTTTCCAGAGCTGTATATTTATTCGCAAGGGAAGAGGAGCTTTAAGACCATTTTCTTTCCCTGGTGACTGATGCAACAGGAATCAGCGGATACTGAGTTTGTACTAGATTAGACCTGGTATCCTGTTGGTGAGGCTTACCTTGCCTCCTCATGGACAGATGCTCCTTCTGCTCTCAGAGCATTAATAGGAAGGCAATCATCATTGATTTCCCCCTGGGAGTTACAGTATAATTTATCACCTTTTACATATTGGAGGGTTTAAAGCAGCATCACAAATCTCCTCCAGTCCCCCCTCCCATCTCTCTCCTTTATTCTTCTCTCTCCTTTCCTTTCCTCTTTCTTTCCACTACCCTATCCCGCTGCTCTGTAGCAGTGTAGCTCCATCTTCTATGACTTCCTCACCTTCCTTTACCCTCTGCCCAAAAAATGTGTTAACATTTCCAGAAATATTTCTCACACCCAAAAAAGTATTTGAGCCATTGACCCAGAGCCAAGCCATAGACCCAGAGCCAAGCCATAGACCCAGAGCCATTGACCCAGAGCCATTGACCCAGAGCTATAGCACCAGGCTGTCTATAGAGAATCCAGCTGTCTCTTCAGCAGCACCAGAGGACAGGTCCTTGGACAGCACTCTCAACACACAGCTGCTCATTCTGATTCTGCTTTACTGAGTATCAGATCGAGATGAATCTGCAGTCAGACAGATTCAACTGGGCTTTTAGGTTTAGCTTTAGCAGTAGGGCTTTTAGGTTTAGTTTTAGAGGGCATACAGTAGAGCCACACTCTACGGGATCAGCCCTCTTGGCCTGGATGCGCCACTCATCCTTTACTGTTGATATGTTTTTAATCTGTCTGTGGATCAGAAGTCAACTTTATCACACTAAATAACTTTTTACGGACATTAATCTTCACCTTTCTGTGCCTAGCACTTGGATGTGAATCTTAATTAAATGTTTCAGGAAATATGTGCTAAGAAAATCTATGAATTTTCATCACATAGCCAGGGAGAAGTAAATTGTCCACTCACCGAGTACGTTGCCTATTGAAATAGTTTCACTAATTAATAATAATGAGTCAATTGATTTGACAAATTAACTAATGGGTTGCTTATACTACAAAGAGAAATCATTTAGTAATGTTGGCTAGTCTCCTCATGATACAAGCCTTTGTTATCTGAATTGCAATATTTACCGTAACAACAGTTACGGCTCTGCGATAAATCTTCAAGCAGCTCTTGAAATGATTGTTCCTGAAATAAATGTATTAGTACGCCAGGCACCTCCGCTGCTGGATTTCCAAACCTCAACAACCACTGTCCAAAGCCACAGACACAACAGACATGGATTTAAAAAACAGACATGCCTGTCTATTTTTGTTCAAACTGTAAGATATAACATTAATGCGCTGAGATATAATGTTAATGTACTGTGATTTAAAGTGTACCACGTATTGACCATATGACACTCGTCAGTTAAATGGTATTAATTGGTTACTTGTCACCATGGACCTCCTGTCATTAACACCTCATAAGTATCTCAACCAAAATCCCCAGCAACCTGCCTGACTTCCAGGCTGAGAATACGCTGTTGGAGTATCGATTGCCTTCAAGACAACAGAGAGAGAGAGAGAGAGAGTGAGAGAAACAGTGAGACAGAGAGCGAATGAGATACAGAGAATGAGATTTAAAAAGGTGCATGAGGCTGTGTCATAGTTATGTGTTTACATAACAAGCTTTAAATAGATTATAATAATTTCTAATGATGCAAAAAACAAAATGTTCACTCAAAATTGTTAACATATCACATAATTTCTACTATAAATGGAAATATTTATTTTGGATGTGTTCACATCCATATTTACTGCACATCAAATACATATCACAAAACATGAGGGAAATATATTGACCTTCAACCCTAAGCCCTCTCCAGAACTACAGCTCTGCGGCTCCTCTCAAATCTCAAACCTCAAACCGTCCTAGAATGAATTATTCAAGTCAGTTGAGATACGGAATTATATAAAAGAAGTAGCACACAAATTTCTAAACATAGCCTCGGAATAGTTAAACATAAACTAAAAGGAGTGAGGAGGAGAGGAGGAGATGGCAGGGAGTAGGCTAGTGGATTACAGCCTACTACTGTGTATAAAAGCAGCTTTCAGACTTGCAGTAAAATGAGCACTGCCCAGGTGGTGACAGGGAGCCAGGGCTTATTACTTCTCTCCACGTGAAAGAGTTTCAAAGGCCTCTGAGAAATGGAGGCCATTCCCATTCAACACTTTTTCAAAGAACAGATCTGGGCCGTAGCAAGATGAAATAAATAATTAAGGAGATTCATAACTTTACTAAATTCCATAGAAAATGCAAAATAATAAATGAACGCAGAAAGAATATTTTGATTTGAGACAACTCCCAAAAAATTAACACCGTTGATTGTCAGTTTGTAGCTGACACAACATGAGTGGGGTCATGCCACAGAAACGGTTTTCTAAACAGTTTGACTTTCATAAAGGGCAATTGTTGCAAGGAACTAACAATGCTCCACGGTTTTAAGCGCCATTTCTCTCTCTGCTTGATAGCAGATAATAATGTAAGGCAACCGATAACAGAAAGACGTGGGAGGAGGAACAACAGACTAAAGAAGCATGATGATTGCATCAAATTATAACTGATCAGTGAGTGGGTGGGTGATGCAATCTGTTGGTTATGCATGAGACTGCAAATCAATTATCTAGAATCACTAGGGAATTTTCTCACCAACAAATACCGTCATTTGTTCACACTAAGATGTACTATATTCAGCCTTTTTTAGATTTGAGAATGACACATCATAAAATACAAACCAAAGCATGCATACATAGCTTACCAGCACCAGGAGAATAAATCGACAGTTTTCACTTAATGTAAAAACATTCCAGCTGTGTGACATACCATAATTATCTGAACTCTGAGCCAGGTTAACCAGAAAAGGGTTTCTTAAACATCTCCAGGGGACCCCCCAGTCATCTCCCAATGTTTTCTTTGTCCTGAACAAACTGATTTTAGTCAACCGATCAACGGCTTAATAATGTGTAGACAAGTTAATTATGGTGTGCTAGCTTTGGAATACATCTAATACACTGAATGGCTGGGGATCCACAAGAATGGGTTCAGAACCACAGAAACAAGAATGTGTTGATGTGCACACATTAAAGCTGAAGGACGTAACTTTCAATACAGTAAGTATTTCCGCCTCATGTTCCCAGAAATCTCGGTTGTCACGGGTGTGATGTCAGTTCACTCTTAAAACCCCACATGTTATCTGTGCACTTTACTCAGCGCATCGAAAAAAATCTTCATCCGACCAGGTGAGCTAACATAAAATGATTTTAATTATAATCTAAAATGTATTAAACGAAATGTATCTGATGTAGCATTAATAGGGAAACTTAAGAATAGCTAGCTATTAGTCTAAACTTGTCCTGGTTATGATTTCTGATGATGGTGGTTGTAGTATCAAAACTTGCAAAAAAGTTCTGCAGGATCGATGTACAGTCAGTAACTATAGCCATGTCTGCTCTGTCTGTATAGATAGCCACTTCAACACCAATAGGGCAATTACTAACAACATTGTGAAGATAACTACGTAGCTAGCATTTTAGCTAACTTTACTTACTTATTCAACAGTAGAATTGCCACATCAGCTTTTAAGTTTAATGCATTTTCCTCCATGAGTTCCATCCATCGTGAATAGAAGCTGCACCAATGTTCACCCCAAACTGCATCCATCTGCCTCTCTTATACCAGATTTGCTTTCTTTTGATCTAAACCGTATTTCGTTAGGTATGGTGACCTGCTTCAATTTTTGCAACAGCTGACCATGTTTTTTCCTTAGCAACAGTACACCATATACAGAGGTTTTTCAGACCATCTGATATGGCAGGAATTCATCCACGATCCAGATTAAAAGAATAGCGATGCATAAAGGCAAAAAACGTACTAATTTCAGCTTTAGATCTAAGTGCCCACTGAGCCAGAGAAAAGAAGCTTCCTCCACTGAGTGGCACATGGACAGAGACAGTGGAAGAGGTAGAAACTGTGGTAGCATGGGAAACTCTGGGAAAGCTGGGAAACATTTTGCTACTCCCTTCCCTTTACAAAAGTCCCCTCTGCACAGTCGAATTCAGACACTGATTGCTACTGTTACAAACAAAATTGAAATCAATACCACATTTACAAGAAAGATTATGTTAATAAGAAAAGTAATATACAGAATTTCTCATCTTTTTTGTCATTATTGAGCATTCTACAGCAACATGGCGGCAGCCCTGTGTGTTGCATGGTCAGAGGTCAATTAGTCAGGAAGTACATGATGACCTCTATTGAGAGGACACAGACGTCTATGTATGAAGATCTGGCCTGACATTCTGATTCTGCACGGGGTGGACTGAGTGCACATACTCTGGACTGGATCAGGACATGCAGGTCAAAAGTAGCAATGGACCTAATCAGTTAGAATTCTGTTAGAATTCTACAGCCATGGGCAATGGTGCCAGATTCCTCCATTAAAACTTCTGGACAGACAGCCACCCTCAATCTGATCCAGAGGGCACTGAGGTGGATCAGTAGTAGAGGAAGGAATAAATGCTTTAGTAAAGTACCCTCTGATAAACCCTTCGTCCTTGGATTTCTTAACCCAGCATGCATTGGACTATTTCTGTTGTCTGACAAACGAGGCAATTTGCCATCCATTATTCAATGGATGTGCGTTCTTTTTATGTTATGTTTGTGTCTGTAAATGATGAATGGAAGGTTGATCCGAAAGGACAGCTGAATCAGAGTGGTGAGAAGCACAACGAGGGCCACAGCATGTCACTAAGGTACTGTATATTTGACCGAAAAGTGCATTTCCACTGGGTTTGCGTCATCACTATTTTATTTTCTCCTAAATTATGGGTGCCGATTTGAGTCACCCATAATGTTAGTAAGTTACAAATTCACCGAAAGAAAATTCAGTAAACCAAAAATTCCAAAATGACATGACATTATCTGGACTGGACTGGGGAGGATCTCTATAGGAGCTGCCTACTTGAATGCGGTGAGAGAACCACAGCCCACCTGGATGCATTAGTAACCAATGGGCATCTTTGATCATGGTGAATTAACACTAAAAAAGCTGTCCAAACATATCTCCCCCTACTGGGCTGATCGACAGGTTAGCAAGGCAGTGGGCTGTGTTTCTGGGTAATTAGAGCTTTGAGTCTGAGGCTGACGTTTTCCTGCAGTGAGGTGGATGCTCCCAACAGTGGAATGACTCTCCGCATTGCCCGTCTGGCTGGCTGGCTCCATAGTCCTGCTTTTTAGCCAACCCCATGCATCCCTTTGTTGCTCAGCCTGTTCTGTTTGTAAGCACAGAGTCAAATGTCACTTGCCTTTAGATATCTACCAAGGCCACCTTGTGTTAAAACAACCCACGGCCCTAAGAGAAACACTGTATAAGATAAACTACTGAGGGAGATGTTGTAGAACCTTCTATGTGGGTAGAAATTAGAGGGCTGCAGAACACATCTGTAGATGTACAAATGCACTAACTCAGACACGCTCTTTCTATTTCCAAATAATTTTGGGTGGGATTTCACCTCCATTTTCTTTGCATTTTAATTTTCGGTTGTCCAAATTGTGATTACGTCCATGCCTGGTCACTGAAACTCCTTCCCGGGCACAGGAGAGTGGATCAGAACATATCTTCCCTAGGTGAAGCACTGACAGATATAAAGCATCTTAACTGTCACTTGTAACTGCAACACAGGGAAGATATGTTACAGTAATAAAATTACAGTGATAATGTCTAGGTTGAATGATTCCATCACATAAATAAACACAATTCTATCAATTAAAGACTTAACCTAATTCAACATCGGACTGATGTTATGGTACCATTGGCTGCACACATCAGTTAACTCAGACAAAAAAAGAAAGGGATAATTAATGGTCTAATTTAGTGGCGGGTGACCCTGTGAATTACACACAGCCATTCACAATCACACTGCAGCGGGGGCTCCAGGGAGGAGAGGAGGACAGGAGAAGTTATGTTAATTACATCCAGTGACGGGCACGGAGACTGCAGCAGCAGTTTCATCATGTTTCAGTCAGCTCTTGCCACACCTCTGTCTGTTCATTTGCATGCTACTGAAGGTACTGAGAGATGTGGCAGAACCATTGATTTGCGTGGAAAAGAGGACTGCTAAACACACAGCAATACGCTTATGCACACACGAGCGCAAATGCACGCACGCAGGCACGCAGGCACGCACGGACGCACACAAACACACACACATACACACGGAACTAAACACAAACAGAAAACACCAAGTGAGAACATAAGCATTGCTACTCCATCATGCTCTCTCACAATTGCAGTTTCTAGTCCTAAAAAATTTAGATTTTACTTTTTTATATCCTCTAAGAATTGTGTGATGTCCAATGGGTGATTACGGCCATGCCTTGTTCCAGCAACTCCCATGTGGTTCTGGAAAGTCGATTAGAACATGTCTTCCTAACCACAACCTGTCAACCCATTCTGATTCTACTGTTAACTCAACCAGACATTGCGGAAGAAACCTGTATGCTTAAAGGACAGCAAATTCTCCAGCCAAAGACCACAAATGAGCTCAACCACCCATAAGAGAACCTTTCCTTACATTACTAACACAGTCTCACCCAGCCTGTAACATGCGTAGCTAATTCCCAACAGATATTATCTGTTTGCCACAATCAAGATTCAAACTGATCTCAACAACGCCCCTGTACTGCCAGATCTCTCTATTTGCCTTTCTCCCTTTCCTTCTAAGTGAAATGCAAAATGACCTGAAAATGACAATATTTGCTGACAGAAAAAAGAATGACACGGTGAGAATAGCTGCTTTGAATATTTAAATGAAAAGCAGTCTTATGTTGTGTGAATAATTCATGAAGAGGGTAAACTGTGGCTACACTGCTGCAGTTTCAAGAAGTTAGGCACACTTCTCGGAATGACAGTTGTACACTAATTACTACTGAACTACAGGCCAATCATGAACACATTAAATAGGATGTGACATGATAGGCAAATGTATATGTTACCAAAAACATTTGACTCAAGACGAATGAATTCTGTAAAAATAATAGCAAATGCCAGAAAACTAAAGGGTGACAGGGTACATTAAATAAGCACATTAACAGCAAATATTTGGACATATTCTTCATAAATGACATGTCATGAATATTCTGTCAATAGACTCATGGGGGCCAATTTATCAAGCTGCACAAACCTGTACATAAACCACACATGCCACCATTTTGACGCTAAGTGTGGGATGTAACAGACTGAGATAATGGGAAATGTAATGGGAGATGGCTGATAATCCAATGGAAGATGAAAATACCACAAGCTGTATTTTATTGAGGACATTAATAGAGACAGATTGGCAGAAAATACAGACAAGCATTTTTTGCAGACAAAAAGATAGCTGAGCAGTTATCGGATTGGCGTAAAAAGGATAATAATCACAACTCACCTCTTGACCATGTGAACACAACAGCCATCCACTCAGTTAATGTGCAGGTGTTATGTGAGGCGTAAAATACCCTGCATAATGTGAAGGTGCCGGGATGAACTAAGTCCTCGTTCACCGCCGAACCACAACAATGACATTTGTACTGTGGCTACTTGAGAGCGGTGTTGAATATGTGAAGCCTATTGGAGATAGTCTGACACTCATTTAAGAAAAGCCTATTTTGCAAAAAACATATGTTGCCAATGCTAAAAACTCTCCAATTGTCCTGATTATCATCTCTTTAGTTTTTTTTGTTTACTAGTAAAAGATCAACAACAGAGTGAGACAAATAAATTATTTCGTCATGCACTCCACGTGAAATGATACCTTTATTTAAACCTGTGAAATATAATGTTCTTTGATTCATTGGATGCTTTGTTGTATTTTATGCTATGGCATTGTGGATTCCCTACAGATTTTGACCATGTATGGTTAATTTGGGCTGTTTGGAAATGCAAATAGCAAACTCCATGTGAGAGCACTGAGCCTATGAACAACTGATATTCATCAACACTGATCTCCTACTGGTGTGTACAACTGTTTGATGAGTCACACGTTTTCTATGCGTGCAACTGCTCTAAATTCCCTTCATTAGTACAAATTTAGGAAAGTTTCCATCTTATATCGATACAGACAGAAACAGGTCACTGAGCATATTTTATATTCTCAGACATTCCTGAGAACATTCTTAGCAAGTGTAAAGCTAACAGTTACAGTAGCACTGTCAAAAATCACAAATGGAAGGTTTGCCAAAGCATTAGATACTGAATGGCAGGTTAGGGCAGCCCTCAGAAGAGAGACAAAAAAACGTGAAGCGAAGCTCACAATGAAGCATGAACTGACCTTTCAGAGGTAACTGTAAAAGACTAATCTCTCAGAGGCAGATTCTTATATACAAGTTACATTGCAAGAATCAAGACACACAGTGAATTAGTTCTTGGTTTTGGATTTGCGTCATTCATTATTGGGACGAATCAGTACTGTGTGAAGGCAATGCTTGAACTGGGACAGGGATTTGCGTCATTCATTATTGGGACGAATCAGTACTGTGTGAAGGCAATGCTTGAACTGGGACAGTGGTTTAAAACAAGCGTGCAGTGTTTAACAAGTGACTGAATAGATTCCACAGGCACAAAGTTACATTTGTCAAGAATGTGAAAACATCATAAAAAAACATAAAATTATTAACATGGGTGAAAGCTGCACATGGAGAGGTTTGGCTAAGAGTTATTGTTTGCAGAGGGGCCATTCCTTAGCAAAACAGGACATTTTTTCAGAAAATTAAAGACTAAAAAGTGATTTGTGCCATTGTTTGAATGTGGGGTCCATAGTTTTATAACCTCCCGATAAGCATTTCGATCCTATCCACTTCTTGAGAGTCCCGCTTTCACTTTGATAATGAATTATGGATCTCAGCCTGCCTCTGTGATATTAAATTTTAGATGGACTGCACATCCCCATTTGGTGACAGAGCCTTTGCTGCCATGAGGCACAATCTTCTCCTTCCTCCTAAGAGCAGCCGTGAACCCACTGATACAGAGGAAAAGCTCATTACCATTCATATTCATGATGAGGACCTGCACAGAGTATGTGTTTGTGTGCTCATGTGTGCGTGTGTGTGTGTGTTGTGTTGTGTGTGTGTTGCAGTTACATATTATGAATTGTTGCGTTGGCTGCCTCTGTGGAGCAGACTGGTTAATTTTGCATGGTATTTATGAATGGGGGGAGAAGAAGTCACTAAAGTACATAATGCACCAGGCTGTCATTCTGTCTGCCTGAATACACTTGAGTGGTGACAATAATCTTTTTCCTGGTCTGTGGTAGAAAAGACTGAGGCAGTACATTCACAACTAAACATACATGCACACATACACACATTCAGCTGAGATTACACACATACACGTTAAGCTGCCAATGGCATTTTCTGATGACCTCTTTTGGTTCTCCCTTTAATATCATGGGTAACTGGAAAAATATATATTACAACAGAAGGTCCTTCCTTGTAAAGCAGAATATTCTGGTCTGTCTTCGGTACACTGACCTAACAGAGGTCTTTCAAGGCTGAAAACTCCAGGAGGACTGACTGATAAGAGAAAGAACTTATTGTTTAGCTGCTATGATAAGTACAGACTTTTATTTATTAATGATGGGTTGTTCATTTAAAGGCCCAACCAAGATAGAAACATAATGATGATTTCTTGACTACAGAAAGAGTTGAGAGTGCTTTTGACATTATTCAAACATTTACCTGAATTTTATAAACTTGCACCGCCTCTCCTTGTAAGGACAAAGGTCAACACACATACATACACTGCTAAAAAATTAAGGGGACATGTACAACACCAAGTCAATTAAACTTCAGGGATATCAATTGATTAGGAAGCATAAGAGACTGTGAATCAGTGTCACCTGTTTTGGGGCAAATTAAAGTGACAACAGATGCACTGGAGAGGCAACAGCAAGACAACCCCCATAAACGGAATGGTTTTGCAGGTGGTGGCCATAGACAATTGCTCTCCCCTTATCCTTCCTGACTGATTCTTCTCTAGATTTCTCTTTTGCTAGTGTCCTCGCCATTACTGGTAGCATGAGGTAGCAGCCCATTCAAGTTGTACAGGTAGTCCAGCTCTTCAAGGATGACACATCCATACATGCTATTGCAAGAAGGTTTGCTGTGTCTCCCAGTACAGTCTCAAGAGCATGAAGGAAATACCAAGAGACGGGCGTTTACACAAGGAGAGCTGGACAGGGCCGTAAAAGTGCATCAACCCAGCAGCAGGACCGGTATCTGCTCCTTAGATTTTTAGGATAAAATGTCATTAGAATCAGTTCAGGTGAGGGCCTGGAAACAATTATATTTTCTAATATGTATTTTGCCCTAACGAAATACAAATATGTTTATTAAATGTATCCCCAATTCAAACAAATCCAAAAAGCATGTACTGCACCAGGAATTTTCTTTCCTGTGGCTAGCGGGGAGCTTGACCAATACGTGAGAAAATAGTCACATTTTATTACATCAGAGTTATAAGGAAGTTCTCATTTTTATAATACTAAATTACTAAGCCACGGTGTAACGCCGTGCATGGCAATAAAGTAGTTTACTTAAATTGGCAAAAGCATTAGAGAGGAAAGGTAGCCAGAGATGTTTGTCCACAAACATTAAACTGGAGAGTTCTGTAAGTTGCATGGCTGTTTATCTCATAGATATTCCAATTTCCAAAAACATGGAACAGCGCAGACTGTACGAGTAGGTAACGTGCTGTTAGGCAGGATTCAGACAAGTGGCAAGTAAACACGACTCACTACAGAAATGTGTGGGATACTCTCTATTGTTGCATTGAAAAAAGTTTATGCAAAGGGCTCCAACACAAGTAATGTGCCTATAAAGTGACCTGGACATTGTTGCAAATCAGCAAGTGACAGCTCTCGTCCAAGTCAAGCAAAAACTAAGGATAATTCTGAGGCTCAAACAAGATAAATGTGTTAATGGAAAAGGGGGCCGATATGTGTTTTATACAGAATCCTATAAAACACATATCTTTGTTATTGTACTTGGTACCTTGATCAAGAGCAAAATAGGAGGAGATTGTAAAACTATTGGATCAGAGACAAGCAACTTTCTATTTCAGTTTACATGGGCTACAAATAGATTCTGCCAGTCATTGTCTATAAAGACACACACATTGGGTTCTGCCAGTTCCACATAAGACTAGAAAAGTACCTAAAAACGGTTCTTTAGCTTGTACATTATATTATTTATGTTTTTATTTTTCTTTATCTTACTATTCTATATTTTTTAACACATAGATCTACAGTATGTATATTCATATTCATCCAGGTATATTAGCGGTTTCAGATTTGCATAAGTGTGCTAGGAAGTCACTGGGTTTGATCTAAAAATATGACTTGTCAACTTAAAGCTCTGACTTTCCTAAACTACCAGTGTCTAAACTCTTCCTTTGATGGATTGTTGAGGGCTAAAAAACATTTTGCCAGATTTTTTTTAAAGAGGCATCAATTAGTTAGTTCTCTCTCTACTTGTCTTTTTTAGAACCATTATCTGTTTCAATCATACTCGGACAACAGCAAAATTATGGTTTTAGTTGTAAATCATATTATATAGCACATAAAGACATTCTGTGTACAAACAAAAATGTTAAATTCACTCCAAACATTTGCACATTAAAAAAAATGGTAGTAACAAACAGGAATAATATACCAATTTATACACAGACTGTATATCTATATATATGCTTTCATAGATACAGATATACAGTATGTAAGTGCTGTCAAACGATCAAAATAATTTACCACCATTAATCGCAAATAAAACTTGTGTAGTTAATCGGTTAATTGCAATTTTAGAATCTTTCCAGATTTGTATAAATAAACGCTATTCTGTTTAACATAAAGCATTGGATTATGTTAAAGACATGATTTATTGCAAACTGTGGACAGTGCTTGATTTGAAATGAAATCAGTGCAGGAGCTGTCTGTTTTCAAGTTGGTATGTCACTGCCTGTAAAATTTCTCCCTTCAAATTATAGACAGTATAACATTTTGGAAGACATACATACTATAGAAAAGGACAACTGTTAAAGGCAGAACAGTCCAAAATTATATTTTTGAAGAAACACAGTGTGATATTGAGGGGGAAGCATTTACAATCTCAGAATCAGAATTAGCTTTATAAGCCAGGTTTGTGTACTCATACTTTCACTCTGGATTATACAGACTCACGATGTGCTTACTGTCAGGCTTTACGGAAGGCTGAAGACATGGAGCGGACTGCGGAGCTGGTATGTTAAATGGTTTTAATGGAGCTGACATTTGCTCTGAGTAGAGACAATAACACACAAAGACAAAGGGAGCAGAGGGAACATATATACTGAGGGGAATGACTAAATGATGATCAGGTGCGCTAAACGAGACAACAGGTGCAATGAG
>JACXGJ010002438.1:0-65771 GCA_016801105.1 Esox niger | reverse complement strand
CACACACACACACACACACACACACACACACACACACACACACACACACACACACACACACACACACACACACACACACACACACACACACACACACACACACACACACACACACACACACACACACACACACACACACACCTAAACTTTGCCTATGTGTAATGCCTAACCTTACCCTAAACTTAACCAACAATGCCTGGACCTTAAAAAAACCCAATTCTAACTCTAAAATGAATTGTAAGTTTGATCAAAAACCTAAATCCAGAAATTGGCTTTTGCCCCATGAGTATAGTTAGACCTAAAACACACGTACGCACACGCACACGCACACGCACACGCACACGCACCTGCTTGGCGGAGGTGTTGGGGCTCCGGTCTCCCGTGTAGTTAGCCGCGGCTCCGAGGTCAACCTTTTTGGATGGAACCCCGCCTCTCTTCCTGGTTGCTGTGGTTTCTGTTGCCTGGACAATTTGGACGCTCTTGGTCGTCACGGTTTCCTCTTCATCTTTGAACTCTGACCTCCCAGACTGGCCATTCCGTGACGGGCGGTCTCGCTCCTCCTCGTGGTCACTATGAAAACCGGGGAAAGGGACACAGAGTGAAAAATGAGTTACAAATGTTTGGGGGGGAAGAAACGTCCATACCTCTCTGGTTCTAAATCACCCCCCTCTCTACTTTCCATCATCCCAATCTCCTCCTCCCACCTCTCCATAATGGACAGTGCTCATTACCTGAATCTGTCAGGTGAGTCGTCCCTGCCCTGTTTCCTGAACTTGTTGATGGTGTCATCGATGGTGCTGCCAATCTTATCGCTGATCTCCCCGAGCTTCTCACTGAAGGGGAACTGGCCTTGGTCTTTCTTCCAGTCCTCATCCCACTTCCCCCTGCTACCTTCCATACCGGAGCCACCAGAGTCATACCGCTCACCTGCTAGGGAGAGGACGACATAGGGAGAGGATATTGAGTTTGTGCGTATGTTGTTTACGGTGTTAATCTGTCAGTTCTAGATTGACATACAGTATCTGCTGAACCCGCCTCCCATGCTGTCAGAGGAGACCCCGATGTATTTGTCTTTGTTCTTCTTGGCCTTCTTCCTCTCCTCCCTCAGCCTGTCGTCATCCTGGATTAGGTCAACCATCTCCTTCACCTTCTGACGCACATTCACTCCCTGGTCCTTGCCGTTGTCGTCTGTGGAGGGAGCAGCAGAGCGGAGGGGAGGGGGAGAGAGTGCGATCAGCTGTGAAAGGTGCAGGTCAAATTCTAGGCATCTTAACAGTGCATTTACAACCACAGCTGGGAGAAGCACCAGAGTGGATCACGGTGTAAAGCCACTGTGGTTGTGGTTAGGAGAGCAAAACAGGGGACAGCAGAGAATGGTGGACCTCATTGTGGTCGAAGCACTGCTAAAGCCCACCTTCTTTACCAAGACGACAGGATGTGGTAAAGCATTCAGTGGATGTTGTGTTGACTATAGAGGCCTTTTCATAGGGTTCGGGTTATAGGGTGTTCTAACGGTCTAACTGCCTCCGTTGCATATAGACTGCTGCCACAAAAGTTCAAATCCGACCTACTGTTCTTTCGGCAAAAACGCCTCCATTTCCATGTACAGAATATGTCAAATGTTGTTAACAATGGCCACAACCTGACAGAGTGTGTGAGACAAAGATGTAATACGTGAATAACCCTGACACTGATGCTGGCTCCTTTGGTTTTAGCGAACATTTCATTACCAACACTCATGTGTACAGGTTTACTGAGGTTCAATTACAAAGCCAGACAGCCAAAGAATACTTACCTACAAAGTGATAGCTCTCTAGAGATCTTAGGTCATAGATGTGTTCCCTGGCGCTAGTGACGACCCTCTCGGAACCGTTCCTGATGAGGTGGGCCAGCAACAGCAGAGACTGGGGGGGGTGGAATAATTGGTCAGAATTTATTTTGGTGACACCTGTTGGTCAGGCCCTAAAATAGTTAAGTCACATATCTGAAACATTCCCTGTGACGCAGGCAAACAACAGCAGAGACTGGAGGGTCAGACATTCACCCTCTGGGTCTGGACTTGGACTATTTAAGGTTCACACTATACTGTTTAGTAGTGACAATATACGTTTTCGTACAGTACTTCAATAGTCAGCCGCTCCAATATCTCCACATCTGTTATACATTACTAGATTTTCACAGGGGATTCCATGCTTGACAGGTTATGACCGTCACCAACGCTTTCTGACATGACAGATACTTGAAAGGGAAAATGTACATGTTGCAAGCTACTGTTCACATGTTCCATCCGTGCAATTTTGGCCTAGAACCTAACGCATGCCCTTTGCATACAATATAATGGGTCAAATACGCGTTCATAAGCAACTCTGTTGGATGGGGCCCTATGAAACCTTACCTTAATTATTGTGAAATCTGTTTAAAACATTCCAAAACATTGTTCTCAGTTCTATTTTCACTGGTTTTGGATTTGTTCTTCAAATTACAGTTATCCAAAAGTGGATGTTGAAAGTCCATGTCAAGGATTGATTTTAGATTAAATAATGGGTGTAACTCCTTTTCAATAGTAAAATGAATGGGCTGATAGGTTTGGGTTTTGAAGGGAATAACGGCTGAACAAGGATGGGGTAATGTCAATGTTATGTTAATTACACAGTAGCTGGGAGCCTGCATTGAATGAAATTAATTTGACAGTTTGTGGTGAAACTTAAAAATTACACGTAACCTTTAGAAATATTATTGGAGCTACTCATAAAGAACCAATCAGCTACAGAAGGCCCCCACAGACCCCAGATTGTCATGCTTGTCTCTGACCTTGTAGACCCGTCTCCAGTTCTTCTTGTTGTCCCTGAGCATCCTGGTCCACAGCATGTTCATCACCTCTGGAAACTGTTCATACATGAACGTACATCTGAAGAGAAGAGGTGGAAAGGAGGACTTAGACTACCTGGCAAAAGGATGCAGGTAAAATAACTATTTTTTCCCCTTGACTGTCACAAGTGGTGAGTGTGAGTGAGTGTATACAGCACACTTACCTGGAGATCTCTCCCATCTGCTGTCCTGAAGGTCCCCATGGGTCATCATTAGTGGCCTCCCTCACCTTGGACTCGACCTCAGAGTAGTTCATCACTACATTGGTTCTGCAGGGGAAAGAAAAGGAAGTGGAGGTATGAGGTATTAAATAAAGAACACAAGGTCAAACAGAAGACAAAAGGTTGGTGCTCAATGAGGCTTCCTCCATTGTTATAGGCAAGGCAAATCTAGTCATCAAATCCACATATCGTTACCTAATGTTGTGAAACTAGTTGTCTGGATCCTATATGTGGACCAGACAGGCAATGTTCCAAGCCAGGTGGTATTGGCTGTCACAGATAAACCTGTCTGCCAACTGAGCCATTTGAATTATGAATGTGACTTTATTAGGCAATCATCATCATAAATTTTTCTGTTCAATACATGTAATACAATCACAGATTTATTACAATAGAATCCCAGCCTACATAAGTTGAGGCTGCTTCACAAACATATTTTGCATAATTTACTGCATAAACCAGGGGTGGAATACATTGAGGGAAAGGACAGTTGTTGTTTTACAGAAACGTTAAGTATGAATTTGAAAAGCCCCCAAAGGCCAATGGCTAATCCCATTACAACTTGAGAAGAAAGAACAAAAAACAACTTCAGTACGCTCAGATACATTTCTCCTGGGATCTGGCTGATTTGGTTTGGTGCCCTCATCACCTGTCTTACCCACAGGCTGACAAATGTCCTCTGAGATGGGTCAGCTACTTCAAGCTGGTGTGTGTGTGTGTGTGTGTGTTTGAGAGAGAGTGAGTTGGCATGTTAATTGGCCAACGGTCAGGGAGAACCAGTTTGGTTCTTAGAAAAGCATAATTTGGGTGGAGTAAATGGGTGCGGAGATAAAGAAACAGCCTGTTTCTTGGTAAATACAGGGTTGCATATGTCTGAACGGCAGGCTCTATGGCCCATATAAACTAGTCACAGACTGGGACTGACATGCTAATTTCACTGTCTGTCAAGTTTTCCAAGCTTCTGATTAAACCAGCACACAAAATCTACAACAATGAAAACCACTGCAACATGCATAATGAATGAGTAATTTAGGTCAAGGCTAGCCAGAAAGTCCTAACATTTAGGCCTAACATTTAACAGCCAAACACAAATGTCTCCTTAGTCCAATTAGGCAATTAGGCTTAGCTCAAAGTCAAACTGGTTTATTGTATGTTTTAAAGATAGCTTCCGGTTAGAAATATTGGGCAAGAAACTTAACAAGGTCAACCAGGTTTGGTGACCTGAAAAATTCCCCACTAAGCATGAGCATTGCACAATAAGTACTGCAGCAGCAGCAACAATGAAACCAAAGGACTGAAAAACAAAGCTAGACTGTATATAACCTGTACATATACAGGCAAGCACAAAAGCAGAGGCTACTCAGACATAAACCAATGGGCCAGATAAAGTTTCCATCTATGGCTAATGTTTGGATTTAGAGATGGCAAATGGTGTTAGATCTCGGACTAAACATTCAGGAAAAGGAGAGCAGGCTTGGTGTGGGGCTGACAATATGAGCTTCATTTATTTCCCCTTCCATTGCTCCACTGGGGTGGAATATAACATTTAGCTTGTGCAATACATAATAAATACAACCAGGAATAAAACTGAATAATGAATAATGTATTGCACAACTAATATAGAATATGGTTTTTAAACACATTTTCCCTTCCATAACAAAACAAAAGCTGATACTAAGGGGGAGTAGCAGATACTAAGGGGGAGTACTACCTCACATTTCTTTAAATTCTTATGCAAATTGTGGATAGTTAGTGTGTTAACATCGCTATTCATTTGGCATGTAAATCATGTCAATCTATGCTTTTTATCTGAAAATACAAAAGGTGCTCTCGTGCACTGACCCAACTTTTAATTTAGATGTCAGAATGTCAGATGGGATAGGCGTCAGCATGTGTGGTGGGACTTATTCCAGAAAGTATTTTTTAGGTAGTCAATTAAGAGACACTGGTTCACAGACTGGGCTGCTCATGAAGGCTTACACTTCTTGTGAGATGTAAACATTAATGTAAACATTATTCAATTATACGTTGCCCCGTATCAGACACCCAAGAACAAGACTAATCCAGTTCCTAATGATTTGGTGTTCCTTGTCCAAACAATGAAGATTATGATTTCATTTGAACAGAACATAGTCCATGTGAACATATTCAAATGATTCTGAAGAGAAACTGTGTAGAATGTCGGCCAAGTTTCATCAACCTCCATCTTTGCAAACTTCCCACCACCGGACTTCCTCATTGGGTAGTGACAAAGATTCTACAGATGCTTCAGATTTAGAACTCGATCGGTCTGGGAGAATACACTCCCGTATCTCTGTGTCTGTTCCCTAAATGAAAAGCGTCTGACAAACGATACTGACACACCCTCTGAGGTTCCTAAAAAGTAGCAGAGTTGGACTCTAAACAAGGTTAAAGTAACAGGTTGTGTCCCAAATAGCACCATATTCCATAGGTAATGGATTAATTTTGGCCAGGCCTTAAAGCACACCGGGACAAAATAGTGCGCAGGCAATAGGGTTCAGACGGAAAAGTATTGCCTTTTTTATGTGATACTCAAAGAAATAGCAGCTCCCTCTAAAAGACTGGGAAACAGCCTGTTGCTTTACAAAACCAGTGAACGAGTAAAACGACTGAATGGATTGTTCTGATTGACCGATGCACGGCTGTCTAGGACTAGGCCTCTTAGCCCGTATACTGTTCGTCACTACTTCTTAAAGAACTTAGTGTTTCATCACACCAGCACATTGCTCTTCCCCCTGTGGCTTGTGTACCTCTAACCATAATGTTGTTTGCATGTTTTATAGGCTAATTATTACCATGCTGTAATGTAGGCTACATGATTGTATAGGCTGTTTTGGACCATTATATGATGATGGAAGACATCCAAAGTGGTATCATACATAGGCAGTAAATAGCAGAACAATCACTAGTCTATAACAGCCCCAGCTCTTCTCTCTTCTCTATAACTAGCTGTCATTATCAAACAGATCAAACTGAAGCCGCTTGTGTGTGTGTGTGTGTGTGTGTGTGTGTGTGTGTGTGTGTGTGTGTGTGTGTGTGTGTAATCTTTAACAAAACAAGGCAAAGGCTTCCGTTTCCTTGAAAGCCTGACTGCAATGCAAACACCCTCATTTCCTTCACTCAGTGACTAGTCCCAAAAACAAGCATTTAGACCTTGTCAAGTAGTATTGTACCTATATTTCCATGTGACCTGTTGGAGGAATCAGGAACAAGAATAACCAGTCCTTAAACTCTGGTTTAAAGGCCTAGATATTCTGAATCGACATATCAACAGCGGTGGTGGTTTTATGGAAATCCCATGTTTATTTTGGGAATAACCAAGCTTTCACAGCCTCAGAGCCTTTATAACTCTGGCCTTTTGACCATGTACACCCCACCTAAGAGTTGAAAACTGCCTGCAACCTCAACACGATTCTGATAATACTTGACTCAGTTCATGTGCCAATGACTTGAATTGCAGTTAAATTCAGTAAGATTGACAATTCTGTGTTCCAGCTGTTGGTCAGCATGTCTAATGCAGAATGACAGGCTTTAATGTCATGAAAGTACTTACAACAACTTGATTCCCTATTGATAAAGTACCACCGAATAGCCAACACTGAGCACATAGTCAAATACAAGAGGAAAGAAATTGAGAAGGGCTACTCCACTTCCTTCACCTGTTATGTCTCAAAGCCCTAATGCCAGTTTGGCTCCTTGTCTCCATGCCATTATATGTCTCTCCCTTTCTGTTTCCTTCAGAAGAGGTCCTCCAGTATGGGAGACAAGCAGAGGGGACTTGACTTTTAGCAGGAATGCATACTTGGAAAAGAACCTGGGCTCCCTGCTGCTGGCCCAGCTTGCTAAACTTGTCCCAAATGGTACATCATAAAAGCATAAATTGGAGAGAAACCCTCAAACGTTAATCTATACACACCACAGAGTATGATTTAATGGTCCTGAGGCGGATGAGCTAATCAATAAGAAGTAAAGAGAGTATGAGCTGACCAAACAGCAGAATTAAATTTTTGTGACAAGTATAAACACACACGATTTTAACAGAAAAAGGCTGCATCTGAACATAATTTAACTGATAGGGAAGAAAAACAAAGCAATTTGGTGAAATATTTCATAGAATGCTGAAAACACTGGGCAGTTACTTCAACTGTAAAATACACAAAACCAGAGCCCCTCAGTACACATGTGTTGTTTATGGGCCCACATGCTGTACAGGCTCTCAGGTCATTACTCAGTAGTGAGGGACTATAAACCGGGAATGAGACAGAAATATTACTGGTGTGGTGTGGCACGGCTTCACACTGTGAATTCCTTGTGCCATGCAACACAACTGTGCAATTCACTTCTAGTCTCAAAGGGCATTATATTGCCAGTGGGTTTTGATCAAAAGCCAAGCACTAGTATTTAGGCAAGTGTGCTGTTAAGGACACAATAACATTATTTTACATCCAAACCCGGCTGGTTGCTTATAATGTGGTGACTAGAATGTATTGATAATATAACGGTATGCTGCATGACATTGCTTGTTGATAGGGCAATCTGTTGTTGCATTCTGCAAGTCATTGTTCATCACTAAGAAGTTACACATTACAGTGCTCTGTTTTGATAGCAGTTGACAGTTGTCTGGGCTCCGAATTGCTGCAAGTCACTCCATTTTTAAAAAGCCAAAGTCACATATGAAACAAATACTACAGTCAAAATGTAAGTTTGGCTAGTTGTAAAATGTATTAATTGTTTTATTAGTCTAGCGAGCTACACACTACTGACTATAGAAATTGAAGAAATTCCGGTGTTATCAGCTTACTTTGATCATCTGAGACTTGTATACTTTATAAATCCAAAAGATATAGGAAGCAGTTTTGTTAACTTTCACGTTAGAAAAGTAAACAGCCCCTTTGTTATGCTAGTAGTTTTGCTACTTTCACACCCGGAAGTTGGCTTGTCAAAAGCTGTACTACAGTAGCTGTGTTAGCTCCATTCAAGCGCTGTAACAACTCTAATAAGCTGTATTTCCGGAAAGATCTAGCCTGATATGTGGAATGTAGCTTGCTAACTAAATTACCCGGTTTGGAAACTAGCCAAACAATCGTCTCACAAGTGTCTGGCAAGCTGCGCATAGAACTGTCAACCATTCTAGCTAAGTTAGCTAAATATAGAAGCTAGTTAGCTAACAAATGCTAGCTACCCGTAGCCGTTTCTACTTTCTAAAACTTGGCAGAAAGTTCGGTAATCAAATTACCACGCAGCAGTTCCGAGTGAGATTAAAATAAAATAGCAAAGTGGAAAAACATATTTTTCAGTATCAATGTCTCGTGCCCCATTTGTATTAGCTTGCTAACTAGCTAGCTTCCTGCTGCTACGTGACGTCAAAGTTTTGGGTACGTGTCTCTTTCAAACAGGTAAACTCGATTGCCTGAAAACAACACTATTTTATTCGGATATAATGATATTACTTACGCTTTATCAACCAACTCCCGGACTTTCCACATGTTCATCATATTGGCTCTCTACACCGGGGCTTTCCGCCTCAGTAACCAGGCTCTCAAAACCCGACTAAGCAAATCGCTGTCACTGAAAGCAAACCTTGAACTGTCTGGAAAACTCTTCACCTCTTTCAAGTCAGGGGAGCGCACGTATTGGACAAGACCAGCTCTACTACGGCAATGTCCTTGTAACGTAACTAGGAAGAAAGTGTGCGTAGGGCAACCTAGGAGATGTAGTTTTCTTTGAGATGGCATGATTTTTTTTATTTTATTTTTATAATTAGCTTATATAACCTCAGTGGGATTTCATTAAGTGAAAACTAAAAGTGTACGTTTTTTATGTATCATTTGTAGATTGTGAGGGACTGACCACAAATAGTCATTACTATTTGTGTCTTTTCTTTATCGTTGGAGTGTGTCCCTGCAATGCTAAGGATGTGGGCTGGCTTATGGGGGAAGAAAATGTACAGTCACCTCTAGTTGTTGGGACCCATAATAAAAATGTGACTTTACAAAATAATAAAATCAGGTGTTGCAATTTCAAATATGTGTAATTCATTGTTCTTTATGGATGATTCAAGGGAATCAACCAGAATTTCACATTCTATGTCAACATTATTGCCAACATTTTCAACACATTACGCACTCTGCCCTTGCAAGGCAAACTGCTCTGTGCCTTTTCCTATTTTTTATTGAGATTACTGAACACATTCAAAAGGAACCTTGACCATTCCTACGCACACACTATTTTAAGATCCTTGATATTTTTCAGATTGCACTTATTTGTTTCAGTTTTTTCTTCTCAATCTATGGTCTATTAACAATTTAGTTGTGGATTTTGGTATGTGTTTGGGGGCATATGTCCTGGTACTATATAGAGGTCATGTTTACGCTGACCTTAACAAAGACACCAAGACAAGTGTAATCAACTAATATTGGTTAACATTTTATATCCTTCATTTGGCAGGCTTGTATGACCTTAGGATAGAAGCTATGCAAGGTCCCTACATTTTCAAATGGAAGGCAGTGGTATTGCATGCCATGATGGCCATTTGGTAGATACAGAATAGTCTATGGTTTGGGTGGCTGGCATCATACATTTTTTTGTGCCTTCTTCTGATACTAAGTTGTGGAGACTTCTTGGATCTCAGGGAGCTTGACCCAACTGATGAACATGACTATTTGTATGTTAGTTTGTTGGTGATGCGGACACCAAGGAACTTTCTCCAAGTGTTTACTGACTTTCTTAAAAATGATCAGTTTTTCTGTGTTATTTTGTACATTGGAGTGACCTCTTCTGTCTGAATGTGTTACAACAGTTCTGTGGACACATTCTGTTGTTTGCTCTCTAGTTTAATTACTTTCTAAATTGCGGGAGATTTTTTTTCAGGAACTGCAACTACCAAGTGTATTTATTAACACTATGTGTATGTGTCTTTCCAGAATGTCTTCAACAAAGTCCAGATTGAGAAACAATTATGTTTCCAGTGTTAGGGGTTTCCAATCAACTTTATTTTCACATTCAATATTTTATGTTTTTTTATTTGTTTAGCCTCAGAATGCTGTCATTGGATACAAATTCAGACCTGATAGTGAATGCACAATCCAATGTGTTTCCCAGTTGAGATATTACAGCCATTTATGCTAATGGTGAGAACCACATTAAGAACAATGATAGATTAATAAAAGATTAGTGAAAGATTAATATAGGCTCCTGTTTCAAATCTGAAGACTAGCGACTTCACAAGCCAATCTTCCTCACATAGCTTTGCTAATAAACCTGCTCATGATCTCTTTCACCTGATAAAGCACATAACAACTTTGCTATTTCATACATCCCTGGCAAGATAGGCAATCTAAGACAAAATTCAGATATGACTGAATTCTCGCTGTGGGTTTTTGGTTTGGGGAGAACGAACATTGGCTACTGCTTTGTTTCAAGGCAACGTTGTGATGACTGAGCCTACAACATCCCAACGAACCCTGATAGGGATCAAAGTTGCAAGGATTGCTATGCCTCTGCGGAGAGAGAGATGGGTCCAACTGAAACTGGTCAACACGTCTGGGAGACCTGCCTGGTTGAGGCATATCTTGAGAATTGCAGAGCTTTGAATGATTTGATGTCAAGCAATGGAGGAATCCAAAAAAAGAAAACAGTTCCCCTAGTCAGTCATCCTTAAGCCATATTTGAAGCCATTGCTACAGACCATTCCACCAAAAAGAAGCTGGAACTGCTTGGGTTTGGGGGCCTTGGATGTTTAACTACTGGGATGAGTCTGAGAAGTACAAGAACCCGCGTATCAATCTAGTAATGTGCTATGAAGACAAAAAATCAGTCCACTGATGGGAAAAAAAACATGGCATCTCCAGGTCTGAATAGTGCCTCTGAGACAATACTAAAAGCCGTGCCAGGTCCTGGGTGAAGTAGTGAAAAAATATCTTATTTGCAAATGGATGAGCGGGTAGTGACTTTAGGACCCAGTGGCAACCCCAGCCTAGTGAGTGATTACAGGCAGAGAACAAGTTGTTCACATTTTGAACATGAAAAGTACTGATCAGATGGTGTCTAATGCTTTGACACAGAAACAAATGTTTTTTGGACATGGATTCCGAATTGTTGTTCAATGTAAGAATGACTGACATCTTCTGCCAAGAACGAATGTAGACTGGCTTGGGAGTGTTCTCTGTGTTTACTCTGAGTTGGGGTTGTCTATTGCCTTGTTTTATATTGGAATGCAATGTCTAATAATTATGATACCTATCTGGGGGGTGTATGTATTGACCAATAGAGGAAATATTTTTGTTTCTGATTGAATTTAGCTGAAAACCAGTATGACCATTTGATCATAGAGTATATGCGATTGATTCTCATGAGACCAGCATTGTACCATGACAGTGATGATTTGAGTTTAACTATAATGTTGTAATTTCTGTACATGGTATAACCTTTATTTAAAAAAGAAATAGTATTCTGTCAAACACAATAAAAAAACGTTTCAGTACAGTTATTGGATTAAGTACAGAAAATTAAAATGTTCCTTTTATTCTATAAACTGCTGACAATATTACTCCTAAATTCCAAATAATAATTATAAAAAATACAACAACTGGTAAAAATAACCCAAAAAATACCTCATAAGAAAATGTTCAGACCTCATAAGAAAATTAGTTCATATTAATTTTTCAACAACAAAATACTAATGTTTTAACATACGAAGAGTTCAGATTTTTTTGTCGGTGGAATTACCCTGATTTCTAATCACAGCTTTCATGTGTCTTGGCATGCACTCCAACAGTCTGTCACATTGCTGTTGGGTGACTTTATGCCAGTCATTGCACAACAAGTCAAGTGGCTTGTCTTTGATGGCTTATGACCATCCGTCTTCCTCTTGATGAAATGCAAGAGGTTTTCAATGGAGTTCAGGACTGAAGATTGGGCTGGCCATGACAGGGTCTTGATCTGGTGGTTCTCCATCCACACCTTGATTGACCTGGCTGTGTGGCATGGAGCATTGTCCTTCTGGAAAAAACAATTCTCAGATTTGGGGAACATTGTCAGAGCAGGAGGAAGCAGGAGTTCTTCCAGGCTAACCTTGTACTTGGCTTAATTAATGCATCCTTCATAAAGACAAATCTGCCCGATTCCAGACTTGCTGAAGCATCCCCAAAACATCACTGATCCTCCACCAAATTTCACAGTGGGTGCGAGACACTGTGGCTTGTAGGCCTCTCCAGGTCTCTGTCTAACCATTAGACAACCAGGTGTTAGGCAAAGCTGAAAAAGTTATACTTGTCAGAGATGATGACCTTACTCCATTCCTCTACGGTCCAATCCTTATTAGTTTTTACAAACTTCAGTCTGGCTCTTTTTTGCTTCTCATTGATGAAGGGCTTTTTTCTAGCTTTGCACGACTTCAGCACTGCCCCTAGGAGCCAAAGGCTCTTCAGTATGACCCATTAGACTGCCAATATTTGTCTATGGAGATTTCATGGCTGTGTGCTGGATTTTATGAAACTGTGAGCAATGGGTGTGGCTGAAACACCTGAACTGAATAATTAGTAGGGGTGCCCACATACTTTTGGTCATACAGTGTATGTATGCATTTTCAACAGAATTCTTATTACTGCAATTTGTCTGGATTCAAAATCTATATTATTTTAAATGCAATAAATATTCAAATATATTTTTTACATATTGTATCTCTAATGTTGCATGTTTTTACTAATGTCCAACAGTTTCTCAGAATGCATACATTTGACATTTGCGTATTAAAATATAAATAATATAAAGACAATGTATTATGTATATTCACAAATGTCCAATTTCAGCATTTTTTTTCACATTAATGTTGTATTCTCCAATGATGCTTCATTACAAAGTGAAGTTCAAATACTTCTACAATATAATATTATCTGCTCACTTTCTTGCACAATTTTTTTCCCTCCATACAATCTGTTCACAACAATATTGTTGATAAAATGTGATAAAATTGTGATTTTTTGATGATTCATCTAAATTTCATGAATATACAGTTGTTGAATTGTCCCACATATAACTATGAGAACATTTCTGATAAGTCACAAATTACATTATAGCAAGCAATAGGTATTTTCATATCTACAATACAGATTCTCATTAATACAGATTCTCATTATCGCTCTATCGATGCCCATGTCGACAATGAAAAACTTAGTTAGCGGTAATCATAATATATATATATTATTTGTGGATTTCAGCATAAAAACTAACCGACGCACTCTAGAAAGGCTTTCAAACCAATCAGGAAACACTATTAAAAATGTGTTTAGCATCAATAATTAAATATCCTGTTAAGATGGGAAGTGTGGCATTGTTATGGTCCTTTTTTAATGTCATATGGTCACATTTTATACACAGAAATGACATTCTACAAAGATCCAGAATGTGAAAAGGAATATTTATATTAATGTTAGGAAAGAAAGCCCAATACTTTGGTGGGTGAAGAGAAAACAAATTTGCGAGTGATGGTGCACACTAAAGCTGGTGCGTAGGCGGTTTAGTTGCTGCTCAGCCAAAGCTACACTGCAGTGACCTAAAAACAAAATGGTAATTGTCCTGGAGTGGCCCAGTCAAAGTTCAATCCGCAATCCAATTGAGAATATGTGGAAAGAGCTGAATATTACTTTTGACCAAAGGTTTCCATCCAACTTGATAATGGAGCTTGAGCAATTTTGCAAAAAAGAACCGTCTAATATTGCTGTGTCGAAATGTCCTAAACCAGTAGAGGCTCATCAAATAAATGTATGGCACTCATTGCTGCCAAAGGTTTCTTTACCAAATATACGGACTATAATGGGTTGATTATTTATGCAATAATTTAGTATTTGTTTTCTATTTGTAATTGATTAATGAAAATAGCATAATTTTTTATTGGATTTTTCACTCTGACTTTATGGACTTTTTTCTGTGGCAAAATTAATTTAATAGATATGAATTTCATGTTGTAAACAATAATATGTGTCCAAATCCAAGGGTGTGAATAATTTTGAGAGCCTCAGTAGCATGCATTATACAGCTCTGGAAAAAAACAAGAGACCACTCAGTTACAATGACGAATCGGCAGGTCACTTTTAAGTATTTCTGGGTTTGAATGAAGAAACAGAGCATAGTTTTTACTCTTATAATCACTCGGTTCATTGCCCGAAAAAACACAAAGTGGCATGATTAAATGAGCTCGACATTTTGCCATTGATCAACACAAAAATGTCTGTAATGTCAAATGGAAAAAACTAATCTGTAAATGATAGTCACTTAATTATAAATACAAATGAAAAAGTATTCACCCCCTTTTCTCCACATTTGATTGAAACAATTTTTGCAGCAATTACAGCCGTGAGTCTATTTGGAAAAGTCTCTTCCATCTTTGTATTTGTAATTTATTCATAACAGCTTAAGGATTTTATTTCTTTTTTTGACATAACATTTTGTCGTTGAGCTGCAAAAACTCCTGCTTACTTCCATTTTGATTTTATGTTGGTAGCACAATAAAATGTGAAAAACTGAAAAAGTTCCTTTAGCATCATGTTAATATTCTAGTTAAGATCGACTCTATAGCCTCCACCAAAACCCTAACCTGAAACCTAACTCATCCAAGTTCAACTCCACCTCAACTCTATTCTTAACCAGACTTGCATAGGGTTGTTATTTAAGGACTGATATCTAACCCATGGTGAGCACATATGTGCATGTTACGGATGTTTGTGTGTGTGTGTGTGTGTATAAGAGCATTACACATGCCGTCTTCCCTCTCAGTGTTTCATGACCTCCACTGCCTAGGAAAGCAGACAAACTTTAACAAGACCCACCCAATCTTTCTATCTCTCTATTTCTCTGTATTTCTCTCCATCTCAATCCATTTTAGGACAAGATAAATAGAGAACAAAAGAAGAGGAAAAATAACAATAAGAGAGGAGAAACAATGGAGAGAAAACCCATTTGGGAGAAAACAAGAGACAGCACTTAACATCCACGAGTGCACTGCACCCAAGGGAAACGCCTCAATTGCAGATCCACGTCCAAAGAGGAGGACTCTGAGAGAAGTGATGGCAGGACTGGAGATGGCTGGGGGGAGGTGTGTGTGTGTTTGTGTGTGTGTGCGTGCGTTTGTGTGTCTAGCGGCACTCAGTGATAAAACCTTTCAGAAATACTTCCTGACGTTGTGGCGAGTGCTTGATTGACGTGCTCCACTCTACTAAACTGTCCTGAGCTGTCAGCCTATCAACCAGCACTAAACCATGCTCAATTCCTCTGGGAGGGGTCTAAGTGGGAAAGGATGTTATTCAGTGTGTGTGTGTGTGTGTGTGTGTGTGTGTGTGTGTGTGTGTGCGTGTGTGTGCGTGCGTGGGTGTGCGTGGGTGTGCGTGTGTGTGCGTGGGTGTGCGTGGGTGTGCGTGGGTGTGCGTGGGTGTGCGTGGGTGTGCGTGGGTGTGCGTGGGTGTGTGTGTGGCAAGTTGATTTGGGTTAGGGGTCCAGTCCAGGGTTTGATATTTGGGGTCTGAAAATGTTACTGAAAGACTTTCATGGAATATAATCTCAAACTAACTCCATATAGAACGGTGTCAGATTGCAAGTAAAACATTTCAAGACATAAATGTCCCTCTAGTTCCTATTATTTCTGGCAGTGGATGAATCGGACCTCCAGATCTGTTGGGCAGATAGAAAAGAGGCAAATGTCTCATGTTCTAAATGTAAACAGTAAAAAATAGCCTGCCCGGCTTCAAAGTCAAATCTGCATTCTAAATCTTTTTTCTTCAGAGAAGCCTCTTTGTCCCCAACTTTTTTTGCTATTGGATGTGGCCAAATCACTCTGTCTTGTTCTTTGATATCTGAGAATGAGGAACAACTTTTAGGTTTCACAGAGAATAAAAATTGTAAGTTGTTTAAAACAACATAATATCTGACATTCCTGTCAAAATGAGGGACGTTTTTTCAATGAAATATACCTAAGCAGTAGATTGAACAATAGTTGTTTTATGCATGTTTGCCACTAGAGGGCAATGTGACTGTTCAAGTGTATGCACAGTTGTGTTCCAGGACTACAGCGAACCGTGTGTGTGTGTGTTTGTGTGTGTGTATGTCTGTGAACTCAGAGACGGGAGAGGCTGTGTTGACACAGATGAAGTTCCCATGACAAATGTGGCCAGAAAATCATCAGGAAGGGGTCCCAGGGTTGAGACGGATGAAAAAGAAATACAAAAAAAAGAAAAACATCCAACTCTCTTTATGCCATTCTTCTTTAACTGATGGCATATGTTTCCAATCAAAAGCAACAATGTGTCTTTTTTCTCCTTTTTTTAACAATGTCATTAGAAAACAATGTTCTTTGTTCAGAACATTAGCTCTTAACAAACTCAAACACACACATATTTTTTTGCTATACAAAGTTACATATTTTCCTATAACCCAACCCTAAAAACAACTCTCTCCAACTTTAAACTGTAACTCTAACCTGAACCTCAAATCCTTAAAATTAACCCTAAACCTAAACCCTAAACCCTAAACTCCTAAACTCCTAACCGTAACCCCAACCACTAACTCTAGCTCTAACTGTATATAAGTCTAACCCCTTAACAGCATTGTACTGGCGTAATGTCTTACTTTTTTATACTATTGAAGTCCTTACGTTACTTCTGAAGGCCCATTGCCTGTAATTATAATGGACTTGGCCCATAGTCTTCCATGTTAACGGGCCTGACCTGTCTGCCATGTTAGATTCTTTGGCCCATGGTCTAATATGTGAAATTGTTTAGTGCTTTGTCTACTACGATGAACTTTAGCGGCCTATAGTTTTTCCAAATCCTATAACCTAAATCTGGTAAAACCCCAGACTTTTTATGGTATAATGTGACTAATCTATTGTAAGGCAATTAATTATGCGCAATGACCACTAATCGGGTAAAACCTAAAAGATAAAAGAGGGGTTTACTATCTGACAAAGTTTTTTGCCAAATATATAGTAATTCCCAAGTTGTGATTCAGCAAGTCCCTTGGTGCAACACTAGAGGGCGTATGCTCACACATGTGCACAAACTTCAATCATACCTTTTAAAGCCAAGCAGGTGTTGAATTAACAATGGAACTGCAATATAAATTTTTTAAAGAAATAAATCAAGCTTTCTTACCTTTTCAAACCTTCTCTGCTACAGGGGCATTTTAACTGTCCATTTTGGGTCCGACCATCCCGTGGCCTTGTTTTAGAAAGCTTTTGCTGAAAAGTTTCCAGTTAATATATTGGTTGCCCTACTACAAATATAGGGCAAAGCCAGACACACGAGGGCCTGTGTGCCCGGTTGGCGTTTCAGGTCATGTCCTTGCTTTCCCTTTGGTTTAACCACCCCCCTCAAATAGTGCATAGTTTGTATTGACTTGTGTCTTGGCTTGTGGCTTGCCTGTGCACTGTCATTATCTGAATCATGCTGCTGGCTGCCCCCAGTCACTCTCTGTAGGTGGGTTGTATTCTTGTGTGTCGAGGCCCACACGAGCTCCTCTGTCAGATCTTTCTGTTTCCTATATTACAAGCAGAGGAGCAGAGGCATGGCTGGGATTTTTCCCACCAGTATTGGGGACCACGACTACCCAGGACTAAAGGATTATGGTGAATGTGTTTGTCTAGTGACAGAAAGCTCCCCCGCCCTTAGCATAAGCTTATGCCCTGCATACTTATGCACTCAACCTAGAGGGTCCGGTTGTGCGACACTTTTGGTTTGTGCCACAACCTATTTGTGGAAAAGCACCGCCTGGACAGCTACGTTCGTGTTGGATTTTAGGAGGAGTATTTAGTGAGGTGCCACGGCTCCCAGCCAGACACACAATGTGCCATCAACCCAGCAATAGCGGGTAGGTAGTCTGCAAATTACTGCATTGCCCTGGGAGATCGCTGGTCTTTCCAGGTGTTTCTTGGGAAGGCTGCCTTACGTTGTCACGCTCAGGATCCAGTCCCTTTGGCTTAGTAGTGCAATTGTATTATACCCCTGTAGTTCGTCAAATGACCAACCAACAGGGAACTGATGACTGTTATGACTATAACCAAGATTCTCTGAGGGAGGGAACAAGGGGCAAACATGGATTTAAGGAGTGATCTTTCAACCAATCCCTAATCTCTGTTCATTTTGTGACCAATCAATTAATCTAGCATCAAGGTGTTAGAACTTTGGATTGAGTAATCATCCTTACTTTATGCAACACAAACTAAAGATGAGGGAGAAAATCCTTCCAACATGAATAGAACTCTTCAGGGTGCTAATCCGCCCAGCAAAGCAACAAAAGCTCAACCATTCAGTTTTTCTTAGAAACCCTAACCATTAGATTTTTCTGAACAGTTTTTAACTGTCATTATAACTAATAGACACATTGCTGTGTTTTTTTTACCTTTATCATACTGTGGTTGTCTGAGTTGACCATAGGATATATTTCAACAATGGAGACCTTCAGCAATAAAAAATTTATGATATAAACAGGTTTACAAATAATATACTGAAGCACGTTTGTTTGTGTCTAGAAAGTTTAACTATGCCTGTTTTGTGGCTTGACACCAGTGTTTTCAATGTTAGGTGAGATGAACTTGTTTACACCTATGGATCATTTTCTTTGCCCAACTTTCATGTCCTTACTACACAAACTTTCAGCACGGCCAATCCCTGTCCTGCACAGTGCTCAGAAAGCATATAACAGACTGTGAAAATTGAGCCTCTCCTTCAGATATTAAAACAAGACTTGGCCCATCAAGATGTTACCCCATCAATAAATCCCTCTGTCTTTCACAGTGAGAGTGATCAGTCCTGTACCTGGCATTGTTGCTGGTCAGCCAACCGATGTCAACCAGGTTAGCCTATTTAAAAAAGGGAGCTCCAATTGTGGACTCAACCGCCTCATGTTCTGTACAAGGGTAATGAGCGTGAGAATTAACCTCAGCTGGGTTCCATTACAGGCCTGTGGGAGATGGGACTCGGGAACACATTTACACACAAATCTATTTATGCGAACGCTGTCCCTCAAATTGTAGAATAACAGGTTAGACAAGAAAAATGAGCTGAAGTCTCCCTTGTTGAATACTGTGGCAGAGGTTTTTTTAAATCTGAATTTGCTGTTTGCTTGAGATGCTTGAGTTGGAACATAATTCTATATTATCATGCCCACGGATGTATGATAAAACTGACTACAAAGACATCAGTGTCCATGCTTACGACATTCATCGGCCGGCTTTGGAGTGGAGCCATGGTTAAGAGGCTAGAAGAAGGTCAGTCATGTATATTGCAAAGCAAGTTTGATCCACTGGTTTGAACACCACAGAACAGTGGATGACGAGATACTCAATGAGTAGGATGACATTCTTTACCTCTGCATCACAGGTCCCATCTGTGCGTGGGTGTGTGCGCACGTGTGTGTGTGTGTGTGTGTGTGTGCGTGCGCATGTGTGTGTTTGTGCATATGTCCTATGTGTGTGTCCTTTGAAAGCATCTGCTCCTTTACAACAAGATTCAATTATCAATTAACGCCTGCAAAACACAGAACGCAGAACATCTGGACTCATAACCCAAGGACTGGACCCATCATAGAAGAGGAAGTCACCCTGAGTTCCGAGTGGCTCCGTTTCTCTTCCATAGTGCACCTTTAACCTTATAGAGTTCTGGTTACAGTTAATGCAAACAACAGGAAACAGGGTGCTGCTTGAGATGCACATTAGGAACACCAGTGACAGCTTAACGGTCTGGATAGAGATAGAGGAGAGGATAAATTGAGGGCAACAGAAGATTAATTAAAACATAGAGGATGGAGTAATGGAGGTGAGAGATATAGAAGACAGGCAAAGCAGATCAAGAGGCAGAAGGTAGAGATAACAGGAATATCGGACAGTAAAGAGACTGAGATTAAACAGAGGGTTAAGATAGTGTCAGGAGAGGATAGAGAGGAGAAAAGGATAAAGGATAGAGGAAAGGATGAAAAGACAGAGAGGATAAAGAGATAGCAAAAAATTATGCTGTTGTTCAAAATGTTCAAAATCAATGGCACAACTGGTGAAGGGTGGATGGTCGGGGGACAAAAATAAGAGAGAGAGAGATAGAAGGAAGGAAGCAATAAATGGGAATGTGTGTGTGTATTTATGTTGCTGCATGTCCCTAATGACAGGATCAGTGGTCTGCTGAAGAGATGTATTTACCATTGAATCCCAACCTGTGATTAGACCATCTTGGTCACAAAAATCAACCAGTAACATAAATACTGACTCTGTGTTATTATTATGTTACTCGGAAAAGCATCACCTTCATTACATTAATTTTAATATCAATCCACATATGGACAAATAAGAGGTGGGAATGGCACATTAGTATCACCTCATCTGTTTAGAATATTACAGACAGGATATTAGTGTGTGTGTGTGTGTGTGTGTGTGTGTGTGCTTGCGTGTGTGTGCGTTCACATATATGCATGTGAACTATCTGCTGAGTTCTTCAGCCCATTATTTGTATTTCTTTATGTATTGTTGCAAACAGATCACATACATGTTTAGTCAAATTCCTATAATTCTTCTGGTTGCTGTGGATTAAAGTGTTAACAACAAGTCCTTTCTGATCAGAGATACAGAGGCTGAACCCACACTCCGAGTGCATAACGCGGAGTCTCTTACAGACCCAAAGCATTTATTAAATAACACATGGGTCGCCCAGGCCTTTAAGAATGCCAATGGATTCCCTTCCTCTTAACCTATTACCTCTTAATCCATGTTGCCATTGTTTAAATAATACCATTTTAACTGTACTGTCAATGGACCACAGGCACAAATAATTATATGTGCACATACACTCGTTCATACCCACAGGCACACAGACACACACAGACATACCCAACCCTGTAGCTCCATTAGCTGTAATTGGTGCTGATTATCAGAGCAATGCCATTAGGCCTACAGGTCTCTCTCTGCCCCTCGCTCTCTCTCTCTTTACTTGCAAATGGAAGGAATTACGTGATACTTTAGATAGTGAGAAGCTACAGAGGTATATAACAAACTACAGTATGGAATATACTAAAGGATCTGAAAGAACTGAAAAGCAAGAAAGGCAAGTTCGGAATGAAGGACAATATCAATCGTGTCATACCAATTAAAAGCTGTAATAATGTCCATAGTCTCCCTCAAAGTCAGGGAATAGACAGAGTCAGTTGCAAAATGGTCAAGGTTGAGGAAGAGAGACAACGTTTAATTCATTAACAACCAGCTCAGAATGTGCCTAATTTGTATGCTAATCTACCTCATCACCGTCTTTTTATGAAAAGGGCCTGTGACTCTGAATTGGAATGCACACACTTATTATATTATCTATTATCCAAACACTGTTCACAAAAGTCATTGAAAACAAACCAAACAAAAATAAAAACAATTTGCATATATTGTATTCAAACAGAGCAGATATGTTCCCCAGGGAACAATGAATATTACAGAGGCATACTCATAGGCTAACTAATATTCTAAATCATTCATATTATTTTACTATGCAGTGCCTAAGCAAAGTGACATAACGGCTCTGATGATAATTAGTTAGATTCAGTAAAGTTCGATCACCTTGGCAGAATGGCTGGGGCCACACTCAAGAACTTTTACTACAGCTAATGGTTTGAACAATTTGTGTGAAATGTCTATGGATGCTAGTTGTTCTCATAAGCCAACCAGCGAAAAATGCACCACAATGTTGAAGCTAGGATAATTACATCTGGTAATAAAATAAAAATAACCCAGGCACTGAAATAGTATTCAGTTAGATTTACTGTCCACTGTATTTCTATAGTTGTCTAGGTGTACTTACCCAGGCAGACTAATGACATTATTACACATTTAAAATGACTGAGGGATTCACACATACACCACATTAGTGGTGAAAAAATAGGTTGTAGACATTTAACATGGTGAGCTACAGAACTGAATCAGTAAACTTGACGTGAGAATGCTTCAATGAGAATTGTAGGATTGTGTCCAACTACATCAATGATTTCCATTTTCTGATGAGAACTTCGTTATTTAGAATTACCCGCTCAGCACATGTTTTCTAGGAGGATTGCTAATGGGAAACGCTACCAGCTAGCAGTGATAGCTCCTGTTTGACAGAAACATTTTCAATAAGGATATCAACAGATATGCATTATGGGTGTATTTGTATTTGTTTTGCTTCTGATTATGCTTGATAGTCATATTTGGATTTACTTGTGACTGTAAAAACACAAAACTTTATTGTGCAAGCGCATCTCAGAGCACATCTGTGCTGATGAGAATGATTTACTTCTATCAACAAAACATAATAAATGTAATAATAATTAAGTTAAACGCTTGCTACTTTTGCCCATATTTAGGCAATTCTTTACCCTAAAATCCATACTCATTTGTAAACATCAACATACTTTATATGAAGCTTATTAAAATACTACTCTAATCTAACACTCCCATCATGACTGCATAACAACAACGTGAATTAACTCAATAAAGTAGGCAGCAAAAACTCAACACTCAGTATTTTCTTACATTGTGGTGAGAATACAATCAAGACTTAATTGGCCTTTCATTAATTGTTCTGCCCAAATTCAAAATGAACAAGCCCCCTAAAAAGAGTGCTGGTTTCTTTGACTCTTAGGATTCCTCTAATCCCTTAACTGTGATGCCAAAATTTTCAAAGAACTTAACAGTCACTACTCCCAGCCCAATCTTGCTGCCTACTATGTTAGACGAGTTAGTGTAACCATGGAAACGTGATTTTGCGATTTTGAAATTGTGCAGAGACACAGTTTTTTCTGTGGTGGATAAACATTGTGATGTAACAGTCATGTGATGAAATACTTCTTATCTTGTTGGTGCATCTCAACTACCCATATCTTGAACTATTTATTTTTTAAAACAATTTCATAGATTTCTATGAGAATTTGTAGCATAATCTATAACCCACGTGTTTACATTTAACTGTAAACAATAATAATAGAAAATGTTCCAAACTACGCATTTTAATTGTGTATGTCGACACACCCCAGAGCTAACATTTGGTTGAAGAACATTTAGCAGCCATTACAGTGATTAATTTAGAATTAGATTTTAATAGAAAATACAACTCTCCCAGGGATGGTTGTCCAAATTCGGCTGTTCACAATGTACCATTTTTTGGTTTGTTATGATGCATCTAAGCCTTCTTTACATTCCAATGCTGCCTTCTGCCCCTTATGCAGACATCATACTTATAATAACCTATTATAATGATTGTAAGTAGACCAAAAGTTCAATTTCAACTGGAAAGGCCAAAATTCAAGCACGTTTCAACTTTAATCCCCTTTAACACTAAATGGACAGTATAAACATTTTCAGAATTTCTGATAATTATTTAGACTTGATAGTGTGGAAATATAATTGAAATAGTACTGGCCCTTGAATCATGTTAGTGTGACACCTGAACCAGTAGAGTACAGTAAAGAGCTACATATCAGAGATACTGTATATATCATATATATAGATGACACCGTATTCCCTTCATAGTGTCCAGGATTTGACCTGGGCCAGATACGGACATCTCACCTCTTTTCAAACAGTCTTTAACCCAGTGCTCTAACTCCTGATATGTTGACACATGTATAAACAGTTCAGAAACAGTGTGAAATTGGCCAGTATGTGTGCCAGCCTGTATAATTTAGCCCTTACTTGAAAAACAGGCCCTATTCTACTATTCTAAGTACTGGCAGTATGCTTTCATGCACATTTAATGACTCTTAAATTAAGCATAATATTTTCCCCTCCTTTTCTTACTAACTTAATATACATCAACATTAGGTGCAATATTTAGGTTACGTAGTGACAGTTTTTTATGCTATTGCCTCGACGGCCGGGCCAATGGTGTATATACTTTTCCACAGTGGTCATTTCCTCTTAATAATGGCTCGATAATAGGCCTCTTGTCAGACTTGGTGGGCTACTTTTCAGCAGACTGACATGTTTAATGTCCTCTCCTATACCTAACCATGGATATTCCTAACTATTCTCAAGTTGCATAGCTAGTAGATCTGTGGTCGATATCTGTGTTGGTCATGTGGTGGTTGTTACGGCAATGGTAGTCGCAGTGTTGCATACACGAAGCTCTAGAATTTGGGGTGTCACAGAGTGGAGTGTCTCCCCCCATTCTGGTTACATAATTCAAGACCCCCATTTGTCCATGTGTGTATTGTGATGTAAAAGTCCTGATGCAATATAGAGCAACTCCACTTATGTGCATGATTATCAATGCTGTCTACAGGACGTGTCTGTCAGTCTTTCTGTCCCTGTGTTTGTATGACTGTGTGTGAGAAAGTGTGTGTGTTTGAGGCTTGAGTCAGACTCCTAGGGGACCAGACGAAAAGGACACATCCTCTTCAGAACAGCTGGTGTACCCTCTCTATCAACACTGTCCTAAGAGTGATAGCGAGGGAGAGAAAGGGTGATAGAGAAGCGAAGATAGACTTACCCAGGCATCTTACATCACTAATATAGCTAGGCCAAAATTGTTCCCAAGAGAGAACAGGATAGGAAGGACTTCAGACTAAGAGGCCTGTCATAATAATCCACCACCAGTACCATCGCCCTCATGATCCAGCCCACCTACTCCATTTGTATCTGTGGGAGTGTATGGTTCAGTGCCTCCACTGAGTTAATTGAGATGTTTCTTTTTGCAGCTGTGTGTGTGTCTGTCAGTGTGTGTGCCTGTTTATGCATGGGTCAGATGAGGTGTCTAGCAGCCGCTAGACCCCCAGTCACCCAGAGGGATCGATACAGATCAACTTCCAATTTAGACCATGTCCCCAAAACAATGATAAACAGACATGTATAAAGAGCCTTGAAAACCAGACACTTTGAGTAACGCAAAGCACCATAGCCGTGTAGAAAGGGAATTTGGCCAGGTTTTAGAGTGCCTGTCACTTGCTCCATCATTCTCAGAATGTTGGCAATGTCCACATGACAGGAGATTCACAAACAAATGACCAGCTGTAGACAAGCAAAACACAAAATGAACAGACGTTGTATTGATTAGCATTCCAGACGATGTGTACCCCAGTCTGCTGGACTGTGCAGTCTTCTGCAGACAGTGTTAACACATCACAGTCAGCTGATGGAAGATGAGGTCATTGCAGAAGGAGAGCACATTTTGTTTGGGAGGGACATGAAACTTGTCCTGGTGATGGTTCCTACAGCTGGTGCATTAAGTTGGGCAAGTGTTTCATTGTAATGGCATTTGATGAATTATTGTGGTTTAATGATCTTTTTGGCAAAGTGGCCTTCCTACGATTATCCAAGAGGCTACGGCTACGCTAGTGTGCTAGTACGCTAGTACGCTAGTGTAACATAAACTACAGCGGACAGCAGCTCTGTTGCAAGCAGAAGCTAAGTTAGTAAGCACTGGTGACAGCCTGCACAAATGTCTTCGCGTACCCAGTGGAAAGCGTCTCAATCTCGGCAACACTGTTAGACATTACAGCAGTGGCATGCAACTTTCTTTAACCCACTTGAATTTCATCCGATAAAAAGTTGTTAAGCCGTGTTAACTATCACTAGGGATGTGATACAGCTGCAGGGCAATAAATGACAGCAAAATGAGAAGCAACTTGATAAAACAGCTTAAATCATTCATACCCGAATGTCAATATGCCAGGGACTAACATCAGTATCTTACCATCATAAAGAAGTTATGTTCATTTAGATTGGTGAGCTCAAGTTTTTAATGAAGGGCAACAGTCTGGAAAGTTAGGGTTAGGGTTACTTCACATCTAATTTGAAATAAACCATAACATCATTGCTGATCGCCCTACTAGTCTGTCTATAGAACAACCCAGCCATACGTGCTGTGCCGCTACAGATGACCAATGATGGGGCACTGACAGAGCAAGAGTGTGTGCAAATGTACCTACATGCATGCGCTCGTGTTTGTGTGTGTGTGTGTGTGTGTGCTGGTGCGTGTGTCAGAAGTGTTGACAGGGTTCAATTTCCCTGACAGAGACATTTCGCAGCAGCACCAGCACTGATTCAGTACACAAATCCAGTTCCCAATTCTCCAGTTCATTCTCTGAGGTAGTCTAAAAGACACTATAGTTTACTTTCCGGTCTGAACCCAGTCATACGCTCCTCTGGGAAACACCTCTCTGTACCAATGCACATGGTGCACATGTAACCTGAGCTCGGTAACTTCCATTTTCCTCCCAAATGCCACTCGAGTCCAGATAAAGAGAATTAATTCTGACCAGGGCACAATGAATGAATATATGTACGATACGCCACGCCATTGTTGATAGGATGTCACTGAAGGTCTCATTTTTAGCACATTCCTTGATGGGTTTTTATTGTTGTATCCTATTTTAATTCTGTGTGGATAGAAACAGCTTGATGCCGGAGGAAGAGCACACCCAGATAATGGTGAGGTACAGGACTGGGAGCGGAATGACAGAGTTAGTTTGTCTCTCACAACTCCCTCGCTCCCCGAGGTCCATCAAATGCCGTCCTTTACGACGGTGTGTTTTTGCGAGTGCATTTGTGAGTGTTTGTGTGTGTGTGTGTTTCTCAGATCCGCTCACTTAACATACATCTCTCTTCCTGATCGATGTAACCCGACTGACCCTAAGGGAATACAAAACCAGCTCAGACCACATCAGTCACACTCCTTGCCCAACAACCTCACATTGACCAAACTTACCAGCTTTTGTTTTTTTCTTCCCAATTCAGGAGACAAGGGTTACTGTGTGATGACAATCATAAGAGGTGTAGATTCCTCAGACGAGGATATGCCATACAGTAACCAACAGGACAGTCATTACTTGTCCACTCAGCTTGGTTCAGCAGGAGCCCAGAGGGATCAAGGTGGAGGAGGCGGAATATGAACAGAGAGTCAGACAAAAGGACAAATGAAAGAGTAGTCTGGGGTTACTGATGCATGGGGTGATTTTCAGACAGTCCATTTGCACCTTATCATCTGCAGAGCAGTACAATACCATTCTAATGGAGAATGTGTGTTTGTCTGTGTGTGTGTGTGTGTGTGTGTGCGCATGCTAAGTGTGTGTGTTCTCTGCCTTTTCGTTTCTCTAAATCTCTCAAATTTAACCATCTCTTTATGTTCTCTAAGTCTGGCAGGTGTCGCTAATAGAACCAAACAGTGCAATGCCAGAACAAGTGGTCACACTTTTGGGTTGGCACAAGCAATCTGTCTTCAACTGGTGGCAAAGAGAATTATTACTAAGATCTAATATTTATTCTTAGTTGCTTTTTCTGGCGTATGGCTTCTTTGGCTCTTAGTTGTATATTTTTGTCCATTTATATAATTTTTGGCAAAGCATAGTATTTGTTCTTTGTAAAGAACAGGAAGATTTAGACTGACTGGGGGTGCTGTTTGCGAAGTCACTCGGAGTGTCTGGAGTGGCACTGTCTGATGTCTCTTAGCCGACAGGCATCTGCACTGAAGGTATACTGTGCACTAAATGGCGCCATTTGGTGTATGACCATGTGTGGAGGAGGGAAGTCACTGGCTCTTCAGTCAAAATCATGTTTTAGACTGATATTGAAACACTATGGCTTTATTTTTCCACCCACTCACACAGACACACGCGTACATGCATGGAATGCAGACCGATCCACACATTGTCCAAATCCCTGTCAAGCCCAAACAAGTGTCCTTTTCTGACCAACATATATTACGGACATTTAGAATGTAAAAAACATGTTGTCAATAATGAATAATGACTGTTTCCCCCAGACTGGCTCAAACTTAATTATAAATGTTTTATATAACATTTTCACACTTGCAATGCGTCTGGCCCGGTCCAAATCTTGTCGGGTCCTCGGAGCCTGCACAGTGAGAATGTTTCCAGACATGCTGAACATGCAGAAATGAGTGAGCTGAAAGCTACCGCCTAGCAGCACTCACTTCATAAAGTGCTTTGATAGGCTGATCCACGACCACATTGATCATACCCACTGCCCTGCACACAAATGCAATTTGCCAATCGCTTCAACAGAGCCATGTATGAGGCCGTCATCAACAGACTGCTCACTGCTCCATCCCGCCGTGACACCTGGACAAACGGCATCTCAGCGTGCGCATCACGGAGGACCTGGTCCAATCAGATGAACACAGTGTTTAAGAAGGTACCGCTACAGCCTCAGGAGGCAACCGGGCGCCACAGTTGTCCTGCCGCTGATCGGAACTTATGCATAAACACTCATACACACACTCACATGCAAACGTACACACACTCAAGCGCACGCCCTATGTACTGACACATGCTGTCTCTCATCTGTTACATTCACACTTACACACAACGCACAGAAAATCTCACAGACACACACACACAAGCACACATACACACACGCACACACGCACATGCACGCACGCACACTCGCACACACACACACACACACACACACACACAGACACACACACACACCTACACACTGTGCTATTACAGTATGTATCACGCCTTGCAGAAGTATTAAGATCCCTGAGAAATATTAGAATTTCTCAGGGTTATAAATTATACACCAAACTTCCTTCTGTTGGATATTTTTTTTAAAAACACAAACAATCAAAATCAATTATTGCAAGGTGACATTTGTTGGACTTTATGTTGGTAAATATTTACTAGAAAAAGAAACAACTGAGCTATATTTATTGCGTAAGTATGCGACCCTAACGCTGTGGAAGCACCCAATTTGCCCAGATGAATGAACTTGCCCTAAATGGAGGTAATTACCTCCCTGTTGGACTGTACCTTTTAAATATTAAAATTGCTGTCCCATTTAAGCATTAAACCCCCACTGTTGAATGACTGGTCAAATAAAGACCAAATAGCGGAATTTACAGGTGTAACACAACAATCCCAAGCAAAATGACATTGGAGTGGCTCAAAAACAAAATGGTGAATGTCCTACGAAGTCCTGTTCTCAATCCCATTGACAATCTGTGGCACAATCTGAAGTGTCATTCAATCAAAGTGAACAACCTGGAGCAAATCTGCGTGGATAATGGATTAAAATCACTCCGTACGCAAAGCTGTTACATACTTTATTACAGTGTAAGGTCGTTCTACCAAAAATGAACTTGCTTATTCGTGCATTATATTTTTTCTTACAAATTGTTCCAAACATAAAACTCATGTCAATTTACAACTGATGATGTCAATTATAAAATATGAAAATAACAAGTTTTCAATGTACCATTTGTAATTTAGAAAATTTGATAATTGATCAATTGTATAAATACATTTCGAAAGGCACTGTATGTACTTTTCATGTTGTTGTATTTTATGCTCTATTTAGGTGACCTTGTATTTTTTAATTGTATTTCTATATCTTTAATTGTGCATTCTTGAAAATTGTTGCACTATAGTTACTTAACACACCATGTTGTTTTAGGAACTGAGATGCACGAATTTTACAACATCAAATGCATAACGTGTCAGGGACTTGTGAAATGTATAATAATGAGGACAATTTTGAGTTGAACATGCAAACATTTCCCCACATCTAGAGCTAAAACCAGAAAATCCAGATCAGATGTACAAAAAAACACGTAAGACATGCCAGACTTTCTTTATAAAGTGTGACAACTGATTAGCCATAGTTACAGGGTTGGGCCCGTAACTGAAAGTATGCGTTCCAATGCTCAAGCTGACAATGTAAAAAGCCTTTCAATTCTCTTGTGCATTACTCTTAAAATGTTTAGTCTGAAAGGTCAGTTTTTTTCATTCACAAAAATATTAACAATATAGTAATTCAACAGATGTTCTTATCCAGAGCTACTCACGGCAACCAGACAGTATGTGTGAAATGCCAATGGAGGACAGAGCGGAGGCCAGGTTTTTTCCACAGCCATTTCCTTTCAATTTAGTTAATGTTGATTTAGCGTTTTGTGATCCCTGGAAATAAAACGGAAGACAAGTACCATCAAAAAGAAAAATATACACCTCTATTAACAGCTTTTGGTGCTTAATATTGAATGTGTGAGGTTACAAAATCCAATGTTTTGGAATTAATTGAATCAAGTGTTACACAACAACCCCACTGAAATATTCAGAACATGAAACTTGTTTTTTTCTTTGAAAACATAAGGAAGTGACAGTTCATCTCAAAACCAAATGTTGATCCTGTGTGGGGAGCACGGGTGGACATACCCCACTGTCAGGTTGTGTAAATGTTGACAGGAATAACCAAAATGTTATAACCACTTCCAGATGACACTGCCCTTTTTCTTTAACTCCTCCTGTTCTTTGTCTCGATCAGGATGATCATATGACATATTGTATGCGCCGGGTTGTGAGCTGCCTCTTCCATATTCACTTCCTCTTTTATATTTACCCTCAGAACTGAGCAGCAGCCAAAACTAACATACATTCTGGATGTATGTGTGTGTGTGTGTGCGTGTATGCATGTGTGCATGATCTCAATAATATGTAATGGTAGCTGAATTGATCCCTGGTTTGTTAAAGCAACACTTCTTGTCTTCTTTCATAAATACTGTCAAGCAAAATGGCTCTGTTTCTTTGTCTTAGTGTTGCAGTCTTTCAAGATCTCTTGTTTTACTGAGAAGTGTCAGTATGAACCTTACAGCTCTCTTCCCTCTCCTGTTGACTTTTTCTTCTTCTGGCAGTTCTATCCCGTCTGTTCTCTTTGTTTTTCACTCTCTGTCTCTAAGCCCAATCAGTTCCAGGTCCTCATCCATCTCAGCTTTCCTTCTGTTGTAGCGCGGTCCGGGAAACAGTGTGTGACCACAACCCCGAGCTATCCACTTTGCGCTGACAGAGTGATGTGTTTGTTTTGGAGTGCATGTGTGTGTGTGTGTGTGTGTGTGTGTGTGTGTGTGTGTCTATCTGTGTCATCCTGTGTGAAGCAAGGGTTAGTATCGGTATAACTCACTGTAATTTATAGTCCTTTGCAGCTGTGTGTGTTTGTGTGTGTGCGCATGTGTGTGTGGTTACGGGTCTCTGTGTATGGCTGGTCATTCATTACTGCTAATTTGACGGGTTTACTGACCTCTCTCCTTACATTAGATACTTACAGCTATTGATTGAGCTTAAATAGAAACACCTACAGCCTCACTCTGCGTCAATACTCAGTTAACTGTGTGTTTGTGTGTGCATGTCAAAATAAAGAAAATGGTTGTGTTGGTCAGTGGAGAGAATGAATGCAAAAAAGAAGAAAGGACAAAGAGAGAAATTTTAAAATGCAACAGATATGATCTGTTGCTTTGTTCATTATGTTTCCTTTCCCTAATTTCTCGGGCTATTTGTGTTTTTACATATTCAGCATTTAAACACAGCATTGTCTCATTAAATGTTAAATCTTGCATTTTCTCTCACAGATACACTACATTAATCACCAATTAGCTTCTCCTGCCACTCACTGTCTCAGTCATTAGAATAGAATGGAATCAAACTGGACTTAATGATGCTTAGGAAACACAATTATATCAGTGAGCTGTAGGACATGTCGAGGAACCATGGTGCATCAATCAAAGATGGCCCTTGTCAATCCAAGTCTGTGTCTGTGAAAGTGAGAGAGTGGAAAGAGGGTGTTTGCTCATCTAAGTGTCTCTGTGTGTGTGTATGTATCACTGGTCTTCATCCTGACCCCATTAGAATTAAATGAAGGGTGTATGTGACGCTATGCTTAGGTGTCACTGAAGATTAAACGTGTGGACCAAAACAACGTCTGTGTTTCTGCTTCCATCTGTATTGAGTTTCAAATTCAAACGTCGAAGGCAGAACGTTTTTATTTTTTAAAGAAAAACCCCATGCACCACTTAAACGTACATCCATAAGAAATGTAGCACGAATAAAAAAATCAATTTGTCTTTTAGATAATCAGTGCCTGTATTGGAGAGTGGGTGGATTCCCCTCCATGCCAGTTAGGCATCAATTAGTGTTTGTATTAAAGCCTCCCCAAATCCATCATCAGCAGCTATAAGCCTTCCTGTCAAGCTGCTGTATTGCCGTATTGCTGCTTGACAAAAACAGTTCTGCCGAGTTGTTCTGTGAAGTTATTTGAGGAAGAAAAGAGAGGACAGAGTGGCCCATTGCCACTCAGTATCTCACTGTGGTTTATTATTAGACTTTTTATAACCAGACATCATATCTTCTGTAGCTTTGTCAACTGTATATGCTTTCAATCAAGGCCGGCACCAGGCAGAAGCAACATAAGTGGCCGCTTAGAGTCCCCAACCGCTGAAGGGGGATTCTTATTGCTAGGGAGTCCCCGGCCAATGGAAGAGAGGGGGCCCCAAATCACATTATGCTTAGAGCCCCCAAATGGCTAAAGTGCCATGGGTTTCTCTTTCCCCTGTAGCTTTTACAGATGATCCCTGTCCCATGTTCGCAACTCTTCCAATTTTGTGTTCCCTGGTCACACAGCCCATGTGGAAGGCCTGGTCTCTAGCCGGGCCGGGAGATGTGGATCTGGGAACTGGGCTATAGGCAGTCTTTTCTTCCTCTCCATCCACAGCTATGTTATGGTTCTTCAAAAAAACGTTTTGCAACGGTCTTCTCTCTTTGATCCAACATCCCCCAGTTCTTCTCGCTCCGTACAGCCTGTCTGCAGGTGATTTTGACGAATACATTGAAAGGAAGGTTGATGACATCCACACCTCATTCACTCAGCCTATGCAGTCCACTGGTCTGTCACACAGGGAAGCGTCTACGCAGTAACCGCTTTTTCACTGCTTTGTTGAAATCAAAAACCTACAACTGGTCACGATGTTTGGTCCACCAACCTGCCCGTCAACCCTATCCCCTCCTTCCTTCAGCAGATGCCTGGATACCTTCTCCCCTCACCTCCCTCATAGACCTATCAAATCTGCCCGAGTTGTTCCCCTCCTCAAGAACACGCGACCCCTCTGATGTCAAAAGCTAAGGTATCACTTATTTTCGTTCCAAAACGCTTAAGTGTCCCGTCTCTGACCAACTTGTTGTTTTCTTTCTCAGAACAATTTAGCTGAACTGGGACTGCTCTCCTCTGTTTAACAGAGGAGTCTCTCCACTCTGTTCTAATTCTCGTAGATCTGATTGTTTTCACAATGTGAACCACCAGATCCCCGTCTCCCCCGTCTCAGGACTGTACTTCTCATGCATCCTTGTCAGGCTGCTCCTACCAGGTGGTGTGGAGAGGATCTAGTTCTGCTCTGTGGGCTTTCTGAGCCCTGTGGCCCACAGGGTTTGGTTTTAGACACCTTTCTCTTCATACACCAAGTATCTTGGCTCTGTCATATCCTCACACGCTTACTCTTTTTATTTCAATCAGGATGACACTCAACTATTTGTCTCCCTCCCTTATTCTGACCCTCCCTTGTGGTTCCGCCAGCTTGACAGAAAGAAACTTTAGTATTACAGCAAAAAGGAATATTATTATTAGCAGAAAAAAGGAAGAAACACAGTCAATTTTGTTTGGCTAAAAGTACAGGGGCTAACAACCAGTGTAACGGTTAAACTCAACATGCTAGCCAGAAGTGGAGGTTGAAACGCAACTCAAAATGTTTTAACTATGTTTATGACAATGGTACAATTAATTGTTTGAATATATATTTAATGCTTTTATCAACTTCTAACACTGATAAGCTTTCGGACATTTGATAAAGAAATAGACAGATTATTGTAGATTGTTTTGCCTATTTGTTGTTCTGTAATCGCTTGTCAGGTGGAAAAGATAACGAGAGAAATACAGGAAAGACACACAAGGAGAGGGTGCTATAGAGACACAGAGAAAAGCACAGCAAGAGAGATAAAGAGAGAGGGGGAAGGAAGAGAGAGACAGGAGACTGCATTGAAGCTATCTGGTGTTTTTCATTTCAGCTAAACAATAAAGATAAGTGTTACACGCTCGCTCATCACTGACCTGCCCCCCTCTCCATCTCTCCACTCGCACTGGGTGAAATCCATCCCTCCATCTCTGCCTCTCTAACATCCATTAGCTATCTCACCCATCACCTCCCCCTCACCTCCCCCACTTATTGCATATACTTATTAGAGGAAAGGATAACACCCCCAGCCCAGCGCACACCTCTCATTAGCACAGTTAATTACCAGCAGAAATTTCAGTTGACATACAAACAGATCTGTCCGACACACAGTAACGGCAGGTATTTTTGTATGACAAGAGCACACACGCCAAAGAATACGCTCAACCTCCGTGTGTTTGTGTGTACCTGCGTATTTGTTTGTTTCTGTACATGCTGAATCGCAGAAAAGCCGACTCCCTTGAGCCACACGGCAGAGCCGGTTGCTGCCTAATTAAAATCATTAGGCTATAGGTCTCGCTTTGTCAACGTGAACCCAACATTAAGTCTGTAACCCCCATCAATCAATTTACCTCCCCTCGCTAACACCTCGTGTGTGTGCGGATATGTGTGTTATGTGTGTTTGTGTGTGGTTTGTGTGTGGCGTGTCAGCAGATTAGATCAAACAGCCCTTACAGTGCTGAAACCACAGGCTACCTTTAGTGACTCAATAATGACACACAATCGCAATGCACTCACGCGCACGTTTGCACACACGCACACATTTACACACATTCAAACACGCACACACACACTGCCTGATTACAATAAGCATACCAAACTAAATAAAACAATAATGTAGTAAATAATATAAATACAATTACATCTAAGTACAATTCAAAAGAGTCATATGCATCAGTACCTGCAGTTGTAAGGTTAAGGGTCAAAGGGATTTATACTCTCAGTGCTAGCTGTGTGGACTTATACCCTCGGTGATAGCCGTGTGGATTTATACCCTCAGTGATAGCCGTGTGGATTTATACCCTCGGTGATAGCCGTGTGGACTTATACCCTCAGTGATAGCCGTGTGGATTTATACCCTCAGTGATAGCCGTGTGGATTTATACCCTTGGTGATAGCCGTGTGGACTTATACCCTCAGTGATAGCCGTGTGGATTTATACCCTCGGTGATAGCCGTGTGGATTTATACCCTTGTTGATAGCCGTGTGGACTTATACCCTCAGTGATAGCCGTGTGGATTCATACCCTCGGTGATAGCCGCGTGGATTTATACCCTCGGTGATAGCCGTGTGGATTTATACCCTCGGTGATAGCCGTGTGGATTTATACACTCAGTAATAGCTCTGTCCTGTATTATTCTTAGGGCCTTTCTCTGGTTCTGCCTGGTAGGGATATCTTGGCTGGCGGAGGTCTTGGCCTTGGTTGTGGACTCCATTCACACCAACCTCTAAGAGTTTCGAGCTCATGGAGCATGCAGTTGTCATACCACCTGCTCTACCAACGCCTTTTATTGTGGATGGATGTTTCGCCATCTTTTCCTGTAGCCCACCCTCACCTCATTTGTCTTGCTGATGCTGAGACATTGCGGCCCTGGTTCCGTATTGCCAGATCTCTGACCTCCTTATTGGTCAGGCCTAGCCATTGTCAGTGCGACCATCCTGAGCACCTCTGAGAAAGTTTGCACTGACAATGCATATTTTTCATGCTGCACTGTTGCTCATAGAGTATGACTAGCACTATGGGAAATTCATTCAGCATTGAATCCATTCTTTTACCGTACTTACTGGAGTTCTCGCACTGATCACTTTGTCCTGCTACTGATTTGTTTACTGATATGCTGATGGAGGAGAAAGAAGACAGAGAAATGTGCCGGTGTCCTGTGTAGATCTCGGACGAGACACTGCAATCTGCCAAACGATTGCACACAACACTTTGCCATGGCCCGCTGAAAGTAAATCCCTGTTTGTGGTTTGTCCATTTTATTGTCCAGGGATTGAACAATTGCGAGTACAATGCTCGGTAATTGCTGATTGCAGTATCTTGTCGGAGATTTGTGGTCTGCCCGTAAGTTAAAGGGAGGTGTAAAGTCCCAGGGTCCTGAGCTTCGGAACAAGCACAATAGTGTTAAATGCATCATCATCCTTACGTACGTGTGTCCTTATGCCAGGTGGGCGAGGGTGGTGTGATGGCATCATAGGTGGACCTATCGGGGTGGGATGCAAATTGAAAGGGGTCCAAGGTGTCAGGAAGGGTGGAGCAGATGGTAGAAGCACTTCATGATGGTCAGTGCAATAGGGTGACAGTCATTTTAAGCAGCTGATGGAAGGTTTCTTCGGTACAGGGGTCGATGTTGGTCCGTTGTTAGCAGGAGGGAGACAGGGAGAGGTTGAACACGGAGGGGAAAACCCGCGGATGCCCCCCACACACATCGATGGAGCTGAAGTTGAGTGAGTCTCTGACTTCAGTTATCTAGGTGTGTGCCTCAATGACGACCAGGCAGTGAACTAGGCAGTAAAAACAGCCCGAAAATGACTCAAGACGTTTAGCATGTCTGCAAAAACGCTCACCGAGTTCTGCCGATGCATCACTGAAAGCATCCTCTCAGGCTGCATGACTGCCTGGTACGGCATCTGCTCCGCTGCGGTTTGCAAGGCCCTCCAGAGGGTGGTGAAGTCTGCGGAGCGCCTCATTGGCTGCAAGGCATCTACCATACACAAGGCCTTAGGAAAGCATGGAAAGCATAGACTACAGCCACTCTGTTCACACTGCTGCCGTCTGGTAGACGCTACCGGATGATCAGGGCACACACTTCCAGACACACAAACAGTTTTTTCCCTCAGGCCATAAGGCTACTCAACCATTAACACTGATCTATGAGCATGGTGATCCCACATGACCATTCCAATACTCTGATGTCGGGTTGTCGGGTTGTCTCAGCAGTACCGGGTGCAGTGTCTAAAGTGGTCTAACAGTTTGTGTCATGGACTGGGTCAGGGAGAGGTTGATGATGTCCACCAAGATGGCTACCAGCTGGTCTGGTCTGAATGTGTTGACATCCTCCGCCTGGCCCTGTGGCCTTGAGAACGTTAACCTGTTTAAAGGCTTTAATCACATCAGACATGAAGAGCTTTATCAGATTGTCATACCGAATGACAGTTTAGCGTTGTTCTGTGTTATTTTCTTCCAAGGGAGCTTTGAAATCATTTATATTGAAAACTTGTCTTGCGCATCTGCTAGTATTTTGCAATTATTTCAGCTACGAAGAGTTCCAGAGCTGGCAGAGTAGGATAAGATATTATTGCAGAATTAATGCTTTGGGTCATCATATGTCCTGGTTATCACTCTGTGAAAGCAGCGGCTCCGATAGGGTATGTAAACATTTTGGTTATGTAGCTAACAATGTATAATTTACACAGAAATCGTCAACATTGCACTGCTAGGCAGGCAGGGGGGTGTCAGGTAGAAAGAATTCTTCAGCCTCAAAACTTGCAGTAATACATGTGGAGAAAGCTGATTGTTGGTATTGGAATTGGTATGGTATTAAACGTGAATTTCCCACACCTGTGGCTTTTTAAATTGCAATTGGTGTCTAGGTATATACAGTCAATGCGTTTGTTAGCTCTCATGTGGATGCACTGATCAGGCTAGATGTTGAGCAGAAAAGAACTGTAAAATGACCTGCGTAACAAGGGAATGGAACTTTTTAAAGATGGAAACGGATATAAAATATATCCAAAGCCTTGCAAATTCCAGTTAGCACTGTTCAATTGCTTACTAGAAGTGGAAAATTCAGGAATCTCTTGATACCAAACCAAGATCATGTAGACCAAGAAAGATTTCAGCCAAAACTGCCAAAATAATTGCTTTACCCAGAGGTAATCTCAGGAGAAATACAGGCTGCTCTGGAAGAAGACAGTGCGGTTGTTTCAAGGAGCACAATACGACGATACCTGAACATAAATGAGCTGCATGGTCGAGTTGCCAAAATAAGCTTTTACTGTGCCAATGCCACAAAGAAGCCTGGTTTCAATATGCCAGTGGTTACAGCAGAGAAAGGTGAAGGTTCTGGAGTAACCATCACAGTCTCATGACCTTAATATCATCAAGCCACTCGTGGGAGATCTCAAACATGCTGTTCATGCAAGACGACCAAAGACTTTGCATGACCTGAAGGCATTTTGCCAAAATGAATGTGCAGCTAAATCACCCACAGTAATTTGTATATGCTCACCATAGACAACTATTACAAAAGACTGCATGCTGTCATTGATGTTAAAGGGGGCAATACTCAATATTAAGAACTACGGGTATATAGACTTTTGAACAGGGGTCAGTGAATTCTTTTTCTATGTTGCCATGTTTTGTTTTATGATTGTACCATTCTGTTATGACCTACAGTTGAATGTGAATCATTCTCCACTTTACAGTGAAGACTGAGCTTGCAGGCAGCCATCCTTACTACAAGTAGTTGGTAGAGTGTGATGTGAACATGCAGCCCCATTGAATGTTCCACTAGTCCATTCCGGGCAGAGATGTGCTTTCCCACTGTGTCAACCTGGAAAAATATGCTGGGCACTTTTTTTTGCTGATGCTTGGCTCTGTCCTGGCTGGAGACATAACGTTTGGGGATTAAAAATATTTATCACGTTGTCATAAATCACCAAACTGCTGTAAATTCAAATGATTACATATATATTAACATGAATATAGAATGTATATTAAAATAATGTCTGTCTGTCTCTCATATTTTAGGAGTTACCTCTAGCCACCTGCAACTCAGACTTTCTGAAAATCTTTAAAGACAGACATAAAGCTGACTTGTTAAGCCTGGATTCCTCTCAGAATAGCCTGGTCCAAAGTCAACTTGATCTACGCTACGTAGTTCTTTATTTGGATTGTTGTTTCTTATTGCTGTACAGTGTCTTGAGTTCCTTGAATGGTGCTTTGAATCCCATTAGTTATTGTTATAAATGTGTGTTTTTCTTATGCTTTAAAACAGAATTTCTACCCTGTATGACTGTCTGGATCTTCAACATCCCGTCTAGCAAGACAAGGGGACTTTCATAGGTATTAGGTTGAAGACTATTTTATGTTCATAGCTCAGAGTGTTTTCCCCTTTGCATTCCAGAAACCTGAACTAACCAGGGAGACACTAGAACACTATGAGGTCAGCAGAATCCTACTACCCACCTTCTTCACAAGCTAATTGAATCACAATCTTTAAAATTAGGTATGCAAATGTTTCAAAAATATTTTCTGCTGTTGATGCATATGATGACTCAATTAAATGCAGTGGGCGAGTGCAGTGTGCAATTAATCACACCAGAATAATGACTTACTAATACGTTTAGGAAGCTCGTATGTACAGTCTGGCTCCAGACCCTTAGGTTTATTGGTGCTGAATCGACACCTGGTATGTCTAAGATGTAATCAGAGATAACAAAAAACCTTGTGGTATAATTATATTTCAGTGCTCCAAGATCATTCATTTAGGGTTGTTGAATGAACATAATACAACTGGGAATAATCTGCTGACCACACGTCACAAAAACACGACATATGAAAGTAAGAATGATACAGACAAGAGGTAACTTTAATTTACAGTCATTTTGAAAGTCGAAAAGTTATTTTACAGCTACATTTCATCAAAAATGTATAACTATTGATACAGTCGTTTTTATTTAATACATTTATACTAATAAACACTACTGTATCCTGACAAACCAAAGGAAGAAAAGACAACAGCTATTTGGTTTGAATATATTTGTCACCTCAAGAGAAAACTGTATTTTTAAGTTGAAACTCCAGTAAACCAACAGTGTGTGTCACCCAGAGGGAAAGTCAGCTGAAACACAAACCAAACCCTCTTAGTTCTGAATAACATGGTGACATTACACTCAATGCCGGACCACACACGTCAATCAACATGAAGCATACGGCCCAAATGGCAGCCAATACCATTTAGGGCACTACTTCTGAGTAGGCCCCGTAGTTGGGCTATGGTCAAAAGTAGCATGCTATTTAGTGAATAGGGGTGGTGTGGGATATAGCCATACGTCTATCAACAGCTAGTCTCCTGCTAAACTGGGCATTTTCTAAAGACTAAACAAAACTCTCCAGAAGGGAAAAAGCCCCATTCTCTATCAAGCAACAGCTTGAAGACTCACAGCGGGTGGATGGAGGAAGAGAAAACACTACAGAGATTGTTCAGATGAAATCTCCCTTTGAAGCTTGATCGGTCAGCTGGGGGGAGTGCGGGCAGTCAGGAAGAGAGGGAGAAGAGGTGAGTAAAAGGAAGAAAGAGAGATGACTGGTGAAGTGCCTGAGAGTGTCTGAGTGGGTGTAAATAATGTATAGTAGTTTTCAGGGCTCTACAGCATGAACTGACGTTTGAGTCTAGATGAGAAAACGATAGCTGGTTAGAATCTAAACCAACCACTCTTACATTAAGATGCTGATTCAGACATTTAGAAACACATTTACAAATCAGGGCCAGAACCATGTTGTATTAGGAAATCACACAAAAATAGAAAACAACATTTTTGGAAGAAAAATCTCCAACGGAAGCACAGCTTGACAATACATCACAAATTAAATGTGATATTAAATGGAAATGATTTACAAATACAATCAAATATAATTAGGATCAAGGACCAATGTACAATGGACAAATGAAAAGGCTAAATACATGATTTATATAATATTTTAATGCAGTTATCCTTTTGGTATCCAAATTGATGCTTCCCATTGAAGTATAGATGATGAAACCTTGACATTGCAGAGAAATTAAGATCTGTTTCAAAAGCTGCACTTTGACACATCTTCAGTATATTTTTAAGTGAGAATTTAGTGAACAAAAAGAAGAAATCAATAAAAACACTTTTATTATTTATAAATATAAACGTATAAAAAAGTACTTCTAATTTGGGATCTGCTGGGCCTCAGGCTGGCGATACACTGGGCAATAATTGAAAGCAATTACATTCCCAGAATTGTGTTTTATCTTTCCACAGAGTCAAGCTGGAAAAATACGCTGGGTTCTATTTTCTGTTACTGATGCTCAGCTCAGAGCTTTTTTATCTCACAGAGCTATTACCTATTGTCCTGGCTAGAGACATAAATGTAGAGGAATACAAAGGGGATAATATTTGGCCTGCTCTAATCAAGTTTCTGTAAAGTTGCTGTAAATTCGAAAGTTTACAAAATAATCAGGTAAATGAGAAGGCCCGTTTCTCATTTGCAATCACTAAGCCTTTTCAGCAACAACTTAACTTATCTTCTGTTATTTGGGGTAGATTGTAACATTTGTCATGAATATGGATGCTTGTGTTTTGCACACTGGGTATTGCATCCATGTGAGATAACTGCTGACAGGATTGTACTCTGTTAAGGCATTCTTAGAGAACTTTAAACAATGACAATTTCCCCCAAGAGTGATGGGATGAATCCTTTTGACCAGGGCTCATAGGGGTGAAGTTGTGCATTATATATGGAATACATAGCTTATTTAAATCCTTAACTTCATAATCAACCCAAAAGTTAACCAAAAATAATCTTCATGTCAGACACAATATTCCTTTATTCTCATTGAACAAAACTTCGGAACGAACATGACAAGCTGAAAAACATGTCAATTACTATTATCACAGATTTTCTTTTTGATAAAAAAACTATAAATAAAATTGTGTTTCACAAATGATAATGATTTCTAAAAACATAAAATATGTTTTCTCACTGTGAAACAAACAGGGCATTGCAAATCTATGAATCTATCTGATAAGCAGCAAAAATCTTTGCAAATACTTAAGGTTTTCTTGAATACTTAAAATGTCAGAAATGTCAAATGTATGGCCGATATGGCATAGCAGTTGGCATTGTTGCAACCCTTTTTAAAGACAATCCAATTGTATTTGTGCTGTCTATTGGTTTAGCCAATCAGCTTTTGTTTTTAATGCGTTACGGTCTACATGAAGGTATACAATAGAACAAACCAAAACATTTCACTATAAATACTTGTTAAACATCAATAAATGCTTTTTTCATAATATCATCCATATTGCCTTTGTGATGCAGGGACAGCTTGAAGTCCGTGACTTTTCAAATAACTTCATCAGTGTACTCCAAGCCAAGGTATGTCTGAAAAAGTTCCCAGAAGGAAATGACCTAACATTTAAAATGATGAAATTCTTCTCTTATCCATCGTCTGAGAGAAATGTTAACGAAGGCCTGAGTTTGATAATGCTTCCATTTTGAGTTCTAATCAGGTCTGGATTAGAAAAATAAAGACATGCGGTGTCCATGTCAACATTCTCAAGTCCGCAATGGTCCCAGTTCGTCTACATGGAGGCAACTATCATCCCTGGAATCACTGTTTGTGGAAAAAGGGAGAAAGAGAGAGAGAAAAAGAGAGAGACACAGACAGAGAGACAAAGAGAGAGAGGTCAGTCATGTGACAGTTGTGTTTCATCTGTCATCAAAAAAGCAAATGTGTCCCAGCATCTGGTCTACGACCTTTCTCCATATCACCCCCCTCCCAGGGCTCCCTCTCTCCCCTCCTCACTGTTTCTATGTCCCTTTATGCCCTTTTTATTTCTCACTTACTCTGGCACTAAAGTCTCCCTGTCTTTCCCACTCCTCTCTCCCTGTATTTTCCACTCCAGTCTCCCTGTCTTTCCCACTCGTCTCTCCCAGTATTTTCCACTCCAGTCTCCCTGTCTTTCCCACTCCTCTCTCCCAGTATTTTCCACTCCAGTCTCCCTGTTTTTCCCACTCCAGTCGCTCTGTCTTTCCCACTCCAATCTCTCTGTCTTTTCTACTCCAGTCTCTCTCTTTCCCACTCCAGTCTCCCTGTTTTTCCCACTCCAGTCTGTCTGTCTTTTCCACTCCAGTCTCTCTCTTTCCTACTCCAGTCTCTCTGTCTTTGGCACTCCAGTCTCTCTCTCTTTCCCACTCCTGTCTCTCTGTCTTTCCCACTCCAGTTTGTCTCTCTCTTTCCCAGTCCAGTCTCTGTCTTTCCCACTTCAGTCTCCCTGTTATTCCCACTCCAGTCTCTCTGTCTTTTCCACTCCAGTCTCTCTCTTTCCCACTCCAGTCTCTCTGTCTTTGGCACTCCAGTCTCTCTGTCTTTGGCACTCCAGTCTCTCTGTCTTTGGCACTCCCGTCTCTCTGTCTTTGGCACTCCAGTCTCTCTGTCTTTGGCACTCCAGTCTCTCTGTCTTTCCCAGTCCTGTCTCTCGCTTTCCCACTCCAGTCTCTCTGTCTTTGGCACTCCTGTTTCTTCGTTTTTCTGCTCTCTTCTCTTTCGCTCTCTTGCTGTCTCTTGCTGTCTCTTGCTGTCTCTGTCGATACCTCAAAACCAAAACATCCCTCTTGGTCTCAGCCCACACAGGCAACGGTTGAAACCTAATCTCTTCTCATTGTATATTGTGAATGTCTTTATGCTATTCTGTGGTCTAACCAGCTCTTCTCAGACTCTGTCCCTAGATGGCATCGTATTTCCTTTGGAGTGCACTATTTAAAACCAGGGCTTGAAGTAGTGTACCAAATAGGAAATAGTTTGCAGTTTAGGTCTTGGACTAAGGCCTGTTAATTGTAACCCTTTGGATAGTCTTTGTAAAGCTCTGTCAATGTGCCAGCAAGAAGACTATACAGTGATCTGAGATAAGAGAGATTGGATGTTGTTGAAAAGACACATGCAGCATTCCATTATCTCAGCATTCCACTGGAGAAAAGTTCCAATGAATTAGTGGAAGATGTTTTGATCGGAGAACATATTAAGATCGGATTCATGAGTGTTCTATTTATTCACGTCTCCATTCATGCATGACTAATCTTATACTTATCATCTTCCTTTAACTGCCTCCCATCCTGTCTTTTCCCCCACCCCTCGACACAAGGCCACCTATACAGCACCACCCCACTGAGGCCACTACACAGAGAATATTTCATACGACATATTGATTCTGTATTGATTCCCAACCCCCTCCAATCCACTAATTCTCTGGTTATTTCCTAAGTGTCTGCAGCTCCTTGAGATTAAAGGAGTGGCTGTGCATCTCTGTTTGTGTGTGTGTGGGTGTGTGTGTGCATGCACGTATGTGTGTGTGAGTGAGTGTACGTGCGTGTGGGACTGTGCAGCAGACTAGTGGCTAGGTCACTGTGGTCCAACCAATAGAGAGGATATTACTATATAAAACCAACATGTCCATCTACCTATTTGTATATCAGCAAATTCCTTGCACAAAAGAAATTTTTCAAAATGAATTCATGTTTTCTCTGCTGTAACCAACCTAAAATATGGGCTGAACATAGGTACTCTGGAGTGAAAATACAGTTGTGCTCATAAGTTTACATACCCTGGCAGAAATAATGTTATTTTTGTCCTTTATTGAAGAATAGTGATCATATGAAGCCATTTATTATTGCATAGTTGTTTGGCCTCATGTGAAATCATAATGATAACAGAAATCCCCCAAATGGCCCTGATATAAAGATTACATACCCTTGAATGTCTGGCCTTGTTACAGACACACAAGGTGAAACACAGGTTAAAATGGCAATAAAAGGTGAATTTCCCACACCTGTGGCTTTTTAAATTGTAATTAATGTTGACGAATAAATAGTCAATAAGTTAGCTCTCCCATGGATGCATTGAGCAGGCTAGATACTGAGCCATGGGGAGCAGAAAAGAACTGTTAAAAGACCTGCGTAACAAGGTAATGGAACTTAATAGAACGAAAAGTATATAAATATGTATCCAAAGCCTTGTAAATGCCAGTTAGTACTGTTCCATCACATACTAAGAAGTGGAAAATTCATGGATCTCTTGATACCAAGCCAAGGTCAGGTAGACCAAGAAAGATTTCAGCCAAAACTGCCAGAAGAATTGTTCGGGATACAAAGAAAAACCCACAGGTAACTTCAGGAAAAATACAGGCTGCACTGGAAAAAGACGGTCCAGTTCTTTCAAGCAGCACAATACGATGATATTTGGACAAAAATGAGCTGCATGGTTGAGTTGCCAGAAAAAAACCTTTACTGCGCCAATGCCACAAAAAGCCCAGTTACAATATGCCTGACAACAACTTGACACAACACACAGCTTCTGGCACACTGTAATTTGGAGTGATGAGTCACAACCATAAGCGCAATGTTTGGAGAGGGGTCAACTAGGCCTAGAGTGAATGGAATACCACGGTGGAGCATGTGGATGACTCACTGATGTTTTGGAGGTGTAAGAGCTCAAAAGGCACAGGGAATCTTGATGGCAAGAAGAATGCAGCATGTTTTCAGAAAATACTGACAGACAATTTGCATTCTTCTGCACGAGAGCTGCGCATGGGACGCTCGTGGACTTTCCAGCATGACAATGACCCTAAGCACAAGGCCAAGTTGACCCACCAGTGGTTACAGCAGATAAAGGTGAAGGTTCTGGAGTGGCCATCACAGGCTTAGTATTACCAAGCCACTCCTGGGAGATCTCAAAGGTGTGGTTGAAGACTTTGCATGACCAGGAGGCATTTTGCCAAAACAAACGGGCAGCTATACAACCTGCCAGAATTCGGAGCCTCATAGAAAACTATTACAAAAGACTGTATGCTGTCATTGGTGCTAAAGGGGGAAATATGCGGTATGAAGTTCACTTTTTTTCTTTGTTACCATGATTTGTTTTATGATTTTGCCATTCTGTTATAATACCATTGAATATGAATCCCATAAAACATAAAAGAGGTGTTTTGCATGCACATTTTCATTACAAATGGCACATATATTATCAATTATCCAATGGTATGCAGACCTTTGAGTACAACTGTAGGTACTGGACTGAAGGTCTGAAGCAATGTTTAGCTCACTTAGTATCAGATGCAACATACCACTGACTCCTCATCACAGGATAAATTACTAGACAAGAGAAACACAAATATAGACAAAGTACCCACAACAGGGAGGAGAAGAGAAGTACAGATACAGAGAAGAATGCGCAGAACCCTGTAGAACCAAAATAAACTCAGTGAGAAGGAGGAGAAGAGAGAGTAGGATGGATGAATGATTAAACAGAATGACCAAGAGAGCAAGACAGGGAAAGAGAGATGGGTAACATACTTCAGGAGAAGGCCAAACCCTGAAGAGAGCTGGAGGAGGAGTACTTGCTAGAGTCCACAAAAGACGGATCTAATGAAGGAGAGGAGAAGGGGAGGGGAGGAGGACAGAAAGGGTGGCGAGATTGGATTGGAAAAGTTGAGAGAGGGAAGACAGGTGGGAGGAGGAAGAAGGAAGGATAACAGGAGGAAGAGTACAAAAGGATAAAAAACGACAGCAAAGTTATATCACATGAAGATATGGAACAGGAGTTCAGTTTATTATTGAGAAGCTGAACGGCTAAAGGACTAAATGGCTAAAGACAAGTGTACTTCACTGCAAGTTTTCAGTGACCCATGGCTTGCCCCCTGACTGCATTAACAATTGCATTATATTGTCTTATGGCAGCCCTCACACTCATGCCTCATTGGCTAAAGTAGCCCCTGGTGAAACATATGTGAAGAACACTGGTATAGATTAACAAACATGTTGCTAGCAAGTTAATTAGCTAATGCGATTGCTCACCTTGTAGTCCATTAGTGCTGGTGCAGGTGAGTGGAGGGGATGTCTGTGGGCGTACGACGGGAGCAAAAGCACTCTTCTGCTTGACTGCAGCAGACACCATGTTAGCCGGAGAGAACGAGAAGATGCCTGAAGAGCTACTGCAGTTGGAGGGCAGACTGGTGGACGATGTCATAGTAGGACTGGAGGGAACGACTGGAGGAAGAGAAGGTGATAGAAAGAAGAGAAAATAGGGAGGAGGAATAATGTGAGGGAAGAACGGGGGGGCAGAGTGTAAAGTGGAGAAGAGCGTGGAAAGAAAGGATGGAGGAAGATATAGACACAGGATTAGAGAGAGGGATGGGGACAGAGGAGTGGGAGACGAGAGGAACAGAACGGGACTGGTCAACAGGTCACAACAGGAAAGGAAACATGAGTTTAGCTGGCATCAAAAAGGGGCATCTCACAATGGTGAAGTTACCTTGCAAGACACACTCTAAATGCTATACAAACTGACATGGATTTTTTTTTCAGAAACAGTACACTATGTTGGAAAAACTGTATAGTGAGATTGGGGATGCTAACATAGTCCACTTATTAAAGGGGTGTAAAAAATCAGGAAATGACAATTGGAGCTATAAAGCTGACCAGCAGGAGGGCATTGATTGAATGTGAGTGGTAGGTATAGTGTGTGTGTGTGTGTGTGTGTGTGTGTGTGTGTGCGTGTTTGTGCGGATGTGTGAGACAGTGTGCTTGTGTTGTGTTTGTGTCTTTGACTGAAGTGGTCTACTGGCAATGTTGGGCTGCTAAAGGCTGTTAAAATACATGTTAACGTGGATGATAATCAAAGAGCTAGAATTGAATTGATTCTCTTGCAATTACTTTATTGATTTAATTAAGAGTCTTTAATGCAGCGGGGAAGAGGAGAGGATGAACATTTATTATAGATAGACTTTACATCCAACCAGTTGTAATTTCAGTATTTTTCTTGAATAAAATACTGTACTTTACTACTTAGTACTTTACTATCAATAAAGTACTCATTGACTGATAATTTTGAATCATGCACTGAATTGACGGAACAGTTGCATAGTAGCTAGCTATATTTGGCTGGGACAACGACAATTTTATTTGTCCCCAGCGTTACTGCAAGAAAAGTAGCTAGCAAACGCCTCAATTGCACTGGCAATGTCAGAACTGTTGTGTTCTATACCAAAGAACACTGATGTTAATGGACTAGCCTAATGTAGTTAGCCTACTGGGACACCCTGTTTCAATTGTTTATGATGTTAACTAGCACATGTACAAACAATCAAACATGGCATGAATTATCACCATAGATGGGTCCTCTTTTTGCACTACTAAAAATGTTGTGAAAAAAGACATTGAATGCAAGTTCAATGGCAATCTAATGTGCGCTTTCAGAGATTTTATGTAGCAATCAAGCAAGCAAGATCAACTGGTCTATTATTCTAGTGATGACGATAACAATTTAGCTAGCTAGTTAGGAAGTTGTGTTATCAGAATTGCAGATGGAAGGAGCATGACAGATGTGGCTAGGTGATGTTACATATTCGTTGCTGAATGTTGGCGATATCTGAAAAAAAAAAATTATCCACACATGGTCCATTATATGACCTGCTTGGTAATTTTGACACTTCATCACACAACAGCATATACAGCCACGGGATGTAACACGTTATCTAAGAAATATCAAAATGGCTGGTGTTTGCCTTTAATGTAAAGACGAGATAGGACAAGAACAGCCATTATAAACCAACTCAAGTACATCCTGAATTCTCTCTACTCCATCCTCTCTCCTCCGACACCCAGAAACCAATAAGCAGAGCTAGGAGATTTAAATGTGTTGGCTAGTAGTGATCTCCTCTCTCTGACAGCCAAAATTCATTGAGGATACTCATTTACCGTACCATAAAAGAGATTTGAAATTTACTACACCCCCTTTGAATCAATTCTGGAGTTGCCGAAAGATTAAATATTTCACATAATGTCAAAACATGTGCTATTTATTGTTTTTAAAATAAAGTCTATTGTACAACACATTTCATTAAAGACTGACTATGGTGAAGAAACACATTTGAATGAATAACTTTTCTTTTTAAAAGTACAAAAAGAACAAAAATAAAAGGTTTGCATTAATTACAAGGCATAGGATGCATCATCAGGTCAAAGGTGAAGGGGTTTGACAGGCCACTTACAGGTGTACAGAATGTTTAGGCTACAGTGGTAAAAGGTGTTGTGTGGCAACTTGTGTATGTTATTGAGTGGAGTATTTACTCTATGGTGTGTACAGTGCAGTGTGTTACTCACTAGCGTAGGGTGAGTTGGCGGCCGAACCGTTGAGGAAGTTGGGCGAAGTGCCGAGGGTGGTCATGCCAGAGTTAGTGTAGCCATTCATGCTAGTGGACACAGAGCTGTAGCTGGTCTGCTGAGGGGTGGTGCTGGGAACGTAACTATGAGGAGATACACTGCTGCTACTCCTATTGTAACCTAAGAGGGGGCAAGGTGAGGAGGCAAGGTGAGGAGTAAAAATAGCGTGTAAGAGAAAGAGATCAACGGAAGACTAAAGACAATTCAACCCAAAATAATGTTTGAAATGTAACTTTTGTAAATGTTTGATGCACAGTATGTCAGAAATTACAATAGATTAAAAACAATTACACACATTATTTATTTGGCCCATATTTGATATTTCCCATTTAATTAATTTAATATGTATGTATTTGTTCCCATATGTGTGTTGAGAGAAAGTACAATGTCAGATACAGTCTACACTTTCATACAAAAATGTGTCACTTCCTGGTTCCTGTATTGTGACTCACCTTGATTGGCTGTCTGTGTGACCTCTGACCCAGGGAATGAGTTCACGGCCATCATGCCAGTGTGGACAGAGCCAGTGCCCAAGCCGGTCAGCTGGTTGTGCCCGCGTGGCACCGTTGTATACAACGCTTCTGCAATGTCTGTGGCCCGCTTCAGGATCATTTCCTTGAGGGAAAACCTTGATTAGATGTTGATTTAAATTCTTCTTAAATTTTTCTGTGCACTGGAGAATCGTCACTTGGCATTGACACATTAAAAACAGACAAAATGCTTGTTTTCACCTGGTTGTTGTGTGGCATCCCATACAAAGCTTCAACCAGGTCTGCAGCCCTCTTCAGAATCACTTCCTATGCAGAGACAGAATGAGACATTGAGCATACATCCCATTTTTATTACATTTTCTTTAGTGCTACCGTATGAATGCTAGAAAAGGTGGACCAGGAAAAAAAAAGAATTGTGCTAGCCTGGAATATTGGTTAGGCAAAGATAAAGAGTCAAAGAGAAACTTACTGTCCTACTTTAATGATTGATCCTAACATTATAATAACCCTCCATGCGCCTTCCACTGAGGGATGATTTCATATCTTTATCACGTTTGATATTATTTACCGTATCATAATTTTCCACTTGCTCAGGCATTGTAAACTATTGTTTACCATGTCAATAAAGCCCTTTCAATGGAAATTGAACTGAGGCAGATAGTTGTCTTCCCTAGGCATCTTGCATTACTAATGTAGCTAAAATGAAGTATACTAAATAGTCTCCAAATATAGGACAGCTCAGGAGAGTCTTCAGACTAAAAGGCCTGCCATAATAACTCACCGCCATATTTATGAATAAAACATGAGGACCTCCATCATTCAACCATCAACAAGCAATCGTGTGACTCCGCATCTTCCCTCAATCTAACCTTTTGTAGGATCACCTATCAATTTAACGCGACATTGCAGTCTGACCCTACGCCCATCTGTGTGTGTCATCTGTAAGAGTTTGAAATCTGTAAGGCTGCATTCAAAATTGCAACCCATCTCAAGTGCGTTATATGAGGTACCATTAATGATGCATACTAATACCCTAAACTCTGCCCTGCAGTTGTCCTGTCAGCACATTCTGTTAGCTATACCTATGTTATAAAGTGAAGACATGGGCCCGAGAAACCTCCAAAGTTGTTCAGGAAAGTAGATTTTTTGTAATCTATGTAATTGAATCGAAAAACAAGTATTGGTCATTTCTGTTTCTTCTGATTATCACAATGTGCTTTATTGTCTCTGGCCCTCTGTGTTCACTTGTCACATACAAAATAGTTGAAATAATTAAATAAGATAATACAGAAATCAATTCAGAAAATCCCTTTTTACATTTTTCAGCATGACATCGTTTACATATTTTTACAAAGTAATTATTTTTATGTCATTTTTTGTTTACTCATACAACTGTTTGAAGTTTTAAAAAAGTCAATAGCTGACCAATGTGCAGATTTTAAGTGATAATAAGTTTAAGTGATAATTTAAGTGATAACGACAGACATAAAAAAAGTTCTACATCTGAATAAAATTATAAAAGCACAAATTAATTTTGGTAACTTTGGCAGATAAATATAACAATATACTTTCTGTACAATTGTATGTATGGTATGTGTATATATGTTTGTATGTGTGTGCCCATATGTATATCTGTGAACATGTGTGTGAGAATAATGTATGTGTGTGCGTTTGTGTGTGTTAAGTAGATAATCTAAACCTTGTAAAACCTTTTAGGGACATAACATGTGGTGTGACAAGCAGAAAATTGCTCTCCCCTTTAGAGTGTAGCTGTGACTCTTACACACACGCCCACACACTGCTCTCCTCCAGTGTGAAATGTGTCTCACAGTGAACAGGCCCTGGAGCATGTGTGTGCTCTCAACCCCGACACACTACCTTTCAATCAGCCCCTGAAACACACACACCTACACCTACACACACACACACACACACACACACACACACACACACACAGGACATGACAGAAGGGTCAGCAAAGCAATAAAGATTGTGGAGCGCTGTCCAAGGTGCTAAATTCACTCAATAATGGGAGTCCTGCTTCTGTGTTAACCTCCCATTACTAGATCTATACGGCGGGGAGGGGGGTCACAGAGAGAGATATAGAGGGAGGTGCGGAAGGAGAATGCAGAGAGCGGTAGAGAGCTGAGCCCTGTCTTGTCAGCCTGGTCCTGGTGATTGAAAGACATGGGGTCCCAGGGAAGGTAAGTGGATCTTTAGTATGTATGCTCTTGCTCCACTCCTCCTGCTCCCTTCTTTTTATTGACGCTGCATGACTAGATGGACGGAGGGGCATGAGAGAGGAGGAGGAGGAGGAGGAGGAGGAGGAGGGGAAATGAGGTGAGAGCGGTATTAGGACACAGACAGAAACCCCACTGTGTGGAACAAGGAGGAGAGTGCCCTCCCTCGTCTTATATCTGTCTTTCTCTCTATCAGCCCTTTCCCTCCCTTTCTCTGTCTACATCCCTATAGGTCGCAACCGCTCTCCTGTCAGTCTTGATTCTGTCTGCCTGGTTAATTCCTGGGTCTGTTGAGTTAATAAAGTGATTATGAGGACTTGAGACCCGAGTCACTCTAATGATAAACACAGAAATGCTGTTAGCTGGGTCTGTGCTCCAGTACCGCTTACCGTAAAGTATTTCCTGGACTGTGTTTCTGTGTGTGTGTGTGTGTGTGTGTGTGTGTGTGGGTGTGTGTGTGTGTGTGTGTGTGTGTGCGTGCACAGGGACTATTCTCGTAAAGGCCATGAGAGACAGACGTAAACAGGATGGGAACCTGATCCAGACCTCTGTCCTGCTCTCGTCTGCCGGTCAACAGAATCATTAGCCACACCAGACGGAACCTACAGGATCCAGACGGAACCTTCACAAACCAGACGGAACCTTCACAAACCAGATGGAATCTAGCCCTGAGCCAGACGGAATGTACAGAGGCATGATTCAGTTAAGATCGCTATATCATCAAATAAAAATGAAAAAATAATAATAATATATCGTTTTTGTCTACAATGTATGTTCTGTTTGATTTCTCCTGATTGTGGATTGCTTTCCAACTGTTGTAAATAGGCTAAAATACCAGGGTTTTTAAACAAAAAGGGTGTTGTAATCATGGTTTTGAAATCACAGTGTGAAAATATTGCATTAAATGACACTAAACCATTAAGTACCGCAATAGAGGCAGGTTTCAGAGGATAAAGAAGAGGACAAATGTTTTTTTGTGTTTAAAATCCTTAAAATCGCTGCAATTTAATTTCAGAGCTCAAGTTTTCGTTTAAAGGAATTCACAAAGAAAATAATCAAAGAAGAAAACACCAAATGTAAATCATTGATTAAAAAAATGAAAATAGCAAAACAATAATAAGATAACACTGTACTTGAGACAATAATGTACTTGTAGTTTAAACATTTTAAACGGTACAAACTAGGATTTGAGAAAATATGACACAAGTGCACTAAATGCAAGCTATAGAAAATCCCTTGGGGGGCTGTTCAAAAGGACCAGAACTAGACACTAAAGTGATATTTAATTTATCAACATTTCCACCTGCAATATGCAATGAATCAAGAACAACTCTGTAGTACCTCTGATGCCAAACTTAGACATGAAGACACGCTTGCTCAAAAAAGTAAAGAAATGGCTCATCTTCCGATATAAATGATCTACAACCCTGTTTCTAAAAAAGTTGGGACGCTGCGAGAATGTAAAACAGAATGCAATGTTGTCATTTAAACCCTATATTCAAAAGAAAATAGTACAAAGACTAAATATCAAAACCCTACCATGCAAAGACGAAACCATATATTAACCAGATCCAGAACTGCTGCCGCCTTCTCTGGGCGCAAGCTCATTTAAGATGGACTGAGGCAAACTGGAAAACTGTCCTGTGGTTTGACAAATCAAAATTTGAAAATCATGGAGGCTGCGTCCTCCGTACAAAAGAGGAGAGGGACGATCTGGCTTCCTATAAGCACACAGTTTAAAAGCCAGCATCGGTGATGGTATGGGGGTGCATTAGTGAACATGGCATGGGTGACTTGCACATCTGTGAAGGCAGCATTAATGCTGAACAAAATATACAGTTTTTGGAGCAACATATGCTGCCATCCAGACAACCTCTTTTTCAGGGAAGGACTTGCTTTTTTCAGCAAGACAATGCCAAACCACATTCTGCACGTATTACAACAGCATGGCTCTATGATAAAAGAGTCAGGGTGTTAAACTGGGCAGCCTGCACTCCAGACCTGTCATCCATTGAGTACAATTGGTGCATCATGAAATTAAATGTATGACAAAGGAGACCACCTGAAATCCTATATCACGCAAGAATGCAAATACATTTAACTTTCAAAATGACAGCAATTGGTCTCCTCAGTTCCCAAACACTTACAGAGTACTGTTAAATTAAGAGGAGATGCAACACAGTGGTAAACATGCCACTGTCCGAACTTTTTTGAAAGGTGATGCTGGCATCAAACTAACAAAGGGCATGTCTTTTTCCAAAAACAAGAATTTTTCAATTTCATCATTTGATATGTTGTTTTATACTATTTTCAATTAAATACAGGGCAAAATGATTTGCACATCATTGCATTCAGTTTTTATTTGCATTGCATTCAGCCTCCCAACATTTCTGGAAACGGAGTTGTACATGTTAACATAATTCCCTGTTTATAACCCGTACCATGTAAAAACCCCACCTTTAATTTTAGAGCTGTGTTAATACAATCCAGAGTATTAACCACATCCATATATAAACCTCATTTGCCTGGAGAATTGACCTTTCGCAAAACCCCTCCCCCAAAACAATCCTTGTCAAATCCTACCTTGGCAAATGGTCACTACTTGAAGGTCCGTCATCACTTATTTGCTTCCACTATGTTGCTACCACTTGCTACCCTCTAATATTAGCTAGTTACACTGGGGCAATCATAGGCTTAACTTGAACCGTTGACTTTCTGCTGAAGTCGATAAGATGACGTGGTCTGATAAAAGAGTTTAATAATAGCAGTACGAACAGAAATGATCTGACAATGCAAGAGCACGACTGGTCCTCAAAGCTGTGCTGGTCACATTTGAGTTCATGGGGGTTCTCATTCTTTGATTGAGATCTGTACGCTTGTTTCAATTATTGTGTCCCCTTCCTTGTTCATCTGAATATTGTGAACATATCCTTCCACTGCATATTGTAATCGCTCTATTCCATTTTGCAAAGCTTTGATCTGGAGGATATCACAGCGGTATTACTACAAGAAGAATAACTTACAATGACCGGTAATATGCTACCATTTCTCTAAATGCTAAGCTGTTTACAGTCATTGCTGGTTACAAGTAGCCCAGCTTGATGGATGTAGCAAAAGTAACTAATATAGATAACAGGAAATTGTGGTTAAAGGTTTCATACATCAGACCGGCACATCCGGTACGCAGCAACATGTTCCTGTCCCTTTTTTGGGGGGAAAACAACGACACTCACCATAGATAGTCATGAAAATAGCAGTACAAAACCCCACTAATAGAGAACAACTTTAAAGTTACAGCCCATTTTATTCATTAAAGCTCTTGAAAGGCTTGTCATTAATATCAGAACAAATAATAAAATCATAAGAATTTCTAAATCCAGGGGCTGAAAAATAAGTCTATGAGTGCAAAGTCCAAAAATGCAATCACTGTGTAGTCTCATTGAGGACCTAGAACTTTTCCAATCTTTCTGGACTAAAAAAGTGCATTATATTATGTATTGAAAAATTAAAAGGTAGAGCCATGTGGTCTTCTTGTCAAATGGGCTGATGGTGAAATAGATATCCTTCTTATAGACATACCAAGAAAGTTCACATATCTCACCTCTAGTAACTTTGATGAGAAAATATAGCATGTAGATAAGATACTGAAGCCTTGGAAAGGACTGGATCTAACTATTTGTGGTAAAGTTACCCTGATCAACTCCCTGGTGACCCCAGAATTCACTTGTTTATTCATGACACGACCTACAAAAAGAGAATATTTTAAACTTGTAAAAAAACGTTTCAAAATAGTTGATTTATTTGGTATTGTAATTCAAAAAAAGTATTATTAAATATTAGGTCTTCAAATCATTTTCTGAAAATCTTACCAAAACAATATCTAAATCCAAAATGGTTTTCAAGCAGGCTAATTGTAGGCTTATCTAATGTTTAAAAGGAGGCTGTTTGCCAGGTTAAATATTAAAATGTGTTATTTGAAATGGATAGAAAATGGTACACCATTTAAAACACCTACATATTAAAACAAATTAATATAGAGTTGGTTACAATTCCAGTTCTATCCTTCAGAAGACCCAAATCAGATATTTCAAGGAAATATTATGACTAATCTGAAATATTAACAGAAAGTATATGAAAGGTATCATATTTGTTGAAGACATAACTAATACAGATGGTAAATGTGGTAGACTTCTGGAATCAATTTCAGAATTGAATAGACATTACCATGTCGGGCTGACTTAGTTTGGGGCAAAAGGCTGTTCAGTTATAAGTGAGTGTTGTGTGTGTGTGTGAATGACAGTATGCATAAAAATTGTTGGTAATAAAAAATTCCACATTGGATTTGGGGGCTGACACAATAAGAGTCATGTGTGCTCTCTTTATATTCTTTCTTAGCACAGATGCTGCTGCATTCTAAATAAACACGTTTTTGAGGTAAGGAACAAATAGGATAGCGTTGGAATAATCTAGCCTGCTATTAATAAAAGCAAGAAATAGTCTCTCAGTGTAGGTCTACAGAGAAATAAACGCACAGTATTTATTGGGATGATAAAACTTTTTTTGACACATTTCTGATGTAGGCCTCAAAAGTACATGTTTAAAACTCCACAAAAGTTTGTTTGCCTTGTGGGTTGGATCTAGGCCTAGAGACTGTCTTCAGCTTCTTTCTACTGGCCTTAATATCATAAAAAGTAAGTGTCACTTGTTTCTTTGTTTAGCTGTAGGCCAATTTTCGAACACATTCAGTCAGGGTGTAATTATCTTATTATTGTCAGTAGATACAACGTTTCTATATAAACCATCGACATGGCAATGACATTAAATGCTAACAATGGGTTGTGTGTAAAAACAGTATAGAGGCACATGAGATTGGTAATCGTTTAGAGACGTTTAACTACTGTAGGGTAACAACATATTCTGTTAGCCAGATAAGTACTAAAACCAGCTGAGCAGCTGGACAGGGTACCAATGGGTACAGTGATGGAGTCCAGTTTTGGTCAACAACAAACCTTTATTAGTGCAATAAAGACTTGGATAAATCTGCAAACAACTAGTACCGTCTGCTACCGAAGAACACTCACCTACCAACCAACCTACTGCTGTTCATTCAGGGATAGGAGAGAGGGGAATGGGGGACAGAGAATGGGAGGAGAGAAAACATGACCGTGAAGATGAGGAATTCTAGGAGTTTGTTAGGTTAGATATTGGGATGGTATTTGTCCAGTGCCTCAGATGAAGAGAACTGATGTGTAACCAGACCTAATATCCAGACCTAATCTCGAGACTCGACTTCCAGACCTCACTTCCAGACTTCACCCACAGACCTCACCCCCGGTCCTCACCCCAGACCTCATCCCCAGACCTTACTCTCAGACCTCACCCACAGGCCTCACTCCTAGACCTCACTCCCAGACCTCACTCTCAGACCTCACTCCAGACCTCATCCCAGACATCACACCCAAACCTCACCCCCAATCCTCACCACCAGACATAACATTCAGACCTCAACCCCTTATGTAATCTCCAGAACTCATCCCTATCCTCCCCCAGAACTCACTCCCGACCTCATACACAAACCTCAACCCCAGACTTAACATCCAGACCTCACCTCCGATATCATCTCCAGAACTCATCCCAGACCTCCCACTAGACCTCAGTCACAGACCTCACTCCCAGACCTCACCTCCAGACCTCAACCCAAGACTAGGGTTCCATAAATTGCGCTAAGGCCTTCATGTCTTGACACACCGATTACATATTTCAATAGGACAGCATTAACCCAAAAGTTGGTATTAATGCGGTATAATTCATGTTGAGTTTCAGTACATATAATCCGTGTGCTTTGAATTATTGGCGACTTGGGGTAAGTTCGGTCCTCCACACCGTTAAACAGCACTGAGTGTTAGTTAGCAATCATGCAGACAGAGATGGCAATAGGGAAGACATATTCAGACATAGCATTTGCTCATTTTCAACTGTTCCATTTTTAACTGTTCCGGTTTGAGTTTTGGGGGGAGATCCTATTAAATCTCAGTGTCCTGGTTCTCCTGGTTCTCCTTGTTAAACCCTACTACAGAGATGACCCAGGCTATGGACCAGCTGATTTCCCTCTCAGAATCTTCCAATGATGATTTTATTCTCAGGTTTCTGTCTACCAGTTTAAAACATGCAATAAGTCTGTACGTTTAGGTTTGTGTATTAGGTCAGTAATAATAACGTCCAGCCAGTTATTTGATCCCCTCCTCCTCCTCTCCTCCTTCTCCCTCTCCTCCTCCATGCATGTGTGTGTGTATGTGTATGTAACTACTGACCTTAGGTAGTCTTTCTTGGTCTCCTGGATGTCGGGGGATGACCTTCTGTAACCTCTGGAAGCCGTAGTCAATAGTGGGCTCGTTCAAAGCTATGAGACAGTGAGACAGGGAGAGTCAGAGAGAGAGAGAGAGAGAGAAGAGTGAGAGAGAAGGGAAAGGAGGAGGGAGGCAGGGAGAGGGGAGTCAGAGTAATTCAGTAGAGTAATACATTCACCAGCTTTAGGGCTTGTTTACATTAATAATAACAAAATGCTAAGTAGACTTAGCTTGGTTTGCATAATCATTTCCGTGGCGTTTGAATTCACAGCGGCTTGTTTGAGACGTACCAAGCAGGATTCTAGCCGTCCAGTGCGTGAAAAACCGTAGAGTGATATGCATGTGCACGGCAGATAAACGGTTTAGACACAATTGTCTGTACACTTGCAAAACACTCCCGAAAATGTGGCACGGTACCTCTGAAGTTGGTGCCTCGGCAATCAATTTCTCTAAATTTCACCCAACAAAATAATCTAGTTTCTCACGCCCTCTTCGATACGTCTCTGAGCATGGAAACAAGCCCTTAGTGTTTAATAAAATTTAATTGAGATGAGACATTGAGTTTGGGGGGCATTTGTGAGTGTTTGTGTGTGTGTGTGTGTGTGTGTGCGCACACAAGTGTGTGTGCATATGTGTGTGTGTGTGTGTGTGTGTGTCATTATTCTGGGATCACCCCTTTGATGATCAGAGACTAATACAAGCAATTACAGAGCCTGTTCTTACTATCCCAGAGAGTATCTCACAGGGGAAACCCACACACTCTGTCTCTTTCACTTTCCTTCTCCTTTTCCTCTGTTTGTCTAGCCTGCGGAAACTCCCATACGGAAGAACACCCGCAGGAGAAACAGAACAGGCCAACAGTTGACAGTCCTCAGAGAAGAAAACATTAAGGGTGTTTGTGTGTGTGTGTGTGTGTGTGTGTGTGTGTGGGAGGGGGGTTCTCCGTCTTTGTGTCTGTCTCTCTTGGCCTGCCTTCTGTTGGGCCTGTAGGCCGAAGCCAGGGTGTTTCCTGAGGGTTCAAGCCCAGCTCGCCTCCCATCTGAGGGGACAGCCTGACCCACCGGCCTCCAGAAACAATCAGGGCCCTGAAGGGACAATGGACAAGCTGTGCTCCTGCTGCTGTCCAGGGCTGCTACGTTCTTTATTATTGACAAATGTTAGCGAGACATGAAGAGCTGCGGGACAATACAATGTACACCATTTTTTCATTGATCGCAGTTTTTTATGGTTCATTATAAACTTCCTTTACTTTGTCATTTAAGTCTTTCTGTTAACTACCTTAAACTTGCGAACACATCCAAGTACTTTCATTTAGCAATTTTTCCACCTTTTGCAGATGCACTCTATTTCAATCCCTTGTCTCCTTGTCTCTCACATACCACAAAAAGAATTAGAAAGGTGGAAGAAGGGATTTGATAACACAGGTTACATAAAACGAGAAGAGGGGAAAGTCAGAGAGTGAAATGTGAGCTTCAGAAGATATGAAACAAACCAAATCAATGATATGAACACATCTCTCAAACAAGAAAGATTAAATATATTAATTTGGTCTCTTTTGGCCCTTCTAAACCTCAAATAGGATTCACAAAAGGATTATCTTTGAATGTTATTACATTACACTAAAAGTCTGTATGTCAGGGATTATTCCTGAGATTATTTCCAAAGTTTATCATACTAACAGGCTGTTATTGGAACATCAATGTTTTTTTTACATATCATGATGCAAGATTATTACCACAGAACCTTATGGATGGGTACTGATCTTATGGACATTAATACATTTGGACTGCAATAATGTTTGTCATGGTGCAACAAACATTGAGTGATTACTTCTCAATGTTATTTATGTTTAAGATTAACACTGTGATTGAACCTGCGATCCTCAGATCTGGAGCTTACGACTCACGGCTCACAACTCAGCTATGTCTAGAAATCATAACAGAACAGCCAGCCTTCTTCATAAAATGTCAGCTTTAAATATTTTTGTTTTAACCCTTTCCCAAACCTGGTTAAGGAATACAATGTAACTAAAACACAGAGTCTGTACATAACACTTCACTTAGAGACATGAGACATCTAATTGATCTTGCAATGATTTGTTGTGGTGTGACAGCTTAGCTAAGCAGTGTGTCAGGCTGTGTGTGTGTGGGTGTGTGTGTGTGTGTGTGTGTGTGTGAGAGAGAGAAAGCAAGAACGTAAAAGAGAAAGAGGGAAACAGTGAATTTAATGTCTCTCCCCTAAAAAATGAATCACCACCCATGAAACAACATGCACGCATGACTAGATAAAGACCATAAGAAGGGATTCACCTTCCAATCACCTCAATCAGCTCAATCAATACCCCTAGAAGTTTCATGAGGCTACATTTTCAGCCATATACTATATTTCACCGTTATATCCACAGGACTGGAGGACAAGAGGGGGCTACGAGTGGGGGAGTGATGGAGGGGGGGGAGGAGGAGGAAGAAGAAGAAGCGATGGAGTTGGGGAGGAGGAGGTGGAAGAGTAAGTGGGGAGGGAAGAGATGTGGGAGGTGTAGGAGTAGGAGAAGGTAGATGGATTAGAGGTTAGATAGACTGGCAGTGATCTATCACTCAGAAGCATAAATGAGGAACAAGGCACTTAACCTCCTGTAAGAACACTGGTTCACTTACTAATTATTCTCTTTTTCTCTCTTATTCAATCTCTCTATCTCTCTCTCTGTTTCTTACTCAATATCTTCATTAGCCAATCCCCTCCCTCCTGTGTTCAGGTAGACCTCATAAGAGCCGGACTGGGATCGATTCGGCTGCTGGCAAGAGGTTCAATAGCAGTGAATTACTGCTTCATTCTTCACACGCTGAAACAAGCACACACACTCTGGCCTGGACCCCCAAACGTAGCAGATCAATACGTACAATCACATTTTTATCAATTTCACCATAAACTGGAGATTGTGCTTTGAGGATCTGAAAGGACAAATGATGCATCACTTGAAAATGTCAAGAGGATAATAATTTGTACAGCAAGAAATTCTGACCAATTATATGGATTTTCTTAGTCAAATGAATCCTGCCCATTTCTGTGAAAAGAATGCTTGATGATATTTTGACTGAAATAAATTAAGGTATCAGATTACGATAAAATGACCACACCAATCTGTCCCATCAAAAAATGCCATACGGAAAATTTAATGCAAGCAAAATAAACCAAGAACTAATCCTTGGAATAGACTAGAACAAGGTTTCACCATCTGTGAAATCCTTCCTCTGCCATACCGTTCAACTGGGAGGAGTTCCAAACGGCATGCTAGTCCCTTCACAGTGGACCACTGTCGACAAAGTCCTGCACTATACAGGGCATATGGTGTTATTTGGGACTCATCCAAGGGTATAAAGTCCAAATACTTCTGTCATTTGAAAACCCCTTCAGTGTAAACAGCATCCAGACTGGCTGGAGGTATCGGAGAGACGGAGGCTGCGCGCGTGTGTGTGTGTTCCCCTTCTCTACTAGGGGAATCCAGCAGATTTAATCAACAGCAGACTCCACAGCAGCTCAATAAAGAACAGGATTCAAAAATGGTAGGAGAAGAGAAAGCAATAGACCAACTCACTACAGCACTCTATGTTATTGCGCTGGCGTGTGCGTGTGTGTGAAAGGAAGGAAATAGGTGACTGTGAGAGAATGTGTACGTGGATGTTTGTGGATGTGTGTGAAGTTCCTATACCCTACACTGATGCTAATGCCAGCCTAATCCAGGTGCAGATTGCAGTGCAAGACAAGTCATCCTATTTCCCAGTTCCCGGTGACATAAAAATGACAAACAGCTCTCGCCCAACCTCCAGTGAAACAGTTGTCAAATAGAACACTTAGAGTCTGGGTTCTAATCGCCTCCCTGTTCCCTATACGCCCCTGTCACAACAACTGCACACTCTAAGGAGAGAACAGTGTGCCATTTGGGAAGGAGCCATAGACTTTCAGCTGGTTAATATTCTGTTCCTGTACTTTAGACCTCTCCTGTCCCGGTCTGAAGGGAGTTTCAGTTCTCATGACTGATGTTTCACAGATACCTAATCAGTGCTGTGCGCTGAAATACTACTCTTAATGTGTCTGTGGGTGTGTGAGAAACGAAGAGGGAGAGAGAGAGCGAGAGAGAGAGAGAGAGAGAGAGAGGGGGGGGGAGCATCCTTAATCAAAGGTCAAAAAGGGTTGCTCATATTTGTGCAGTATAACGTGTGTGTGTGTGTGTGTGTGTGTGTGTGTGTGTATCCTGTATGAGTGTGTAGGTGTGATATGGTAGTGTATTTTTTTTCCATATCCCAGTTCCTCTAGAGAGTGGGATTGCAGCCAGGGATCAGCCATTATCGATGTTGACCCTGAAGCAATTTGGGTTAAGTGCCTTGCTCAAGGGCAGACAAACAGAATTGTAGCCTTGGCAGCTGAGGGATTCAAACCACCAGCTTTGGGGTAACTGAACCAACGTGTCAAACCCTAGGCTACCTGCTGCCCTAACGTGTTTATGTGTGCCTGCAGGCACGTGCGTGTGTTTTTACCCGAGCACATAAACAGCCCTAATGTTCTCCTGCAGGAGGGTCTTTTAATATCAGTGGACAGTGATGAGCGGTTGCCAAGCGGTTGCTAAGCGTTGGAGGCTGCATTTTGAACCGAGCGGTTTACCATCCCGCATCTCCAGTTTGAGTCCCAAACGGCATACTGCTATGTATATAGTGGAACACCTAAACTCAGGGCCCGTATAGTTACGCTCATGCTATATATGTGGATCAGGGTGCCATTTGGGACACAGGACAACTCTAAAGGTCACATGCAGGAATACAACTAGGACGGCAGGAAGGGCTTGTTACCTCTGAAGTATAGAATCAGAATCAGCTTTATTTGTCAGAAATCTGTACACATACAAGGAATTTGACTCTGGATTATACAGACTCACCATGAATAGTGATGCAAGGGAATACAAGAGTCAGAAAGACAGAGGGAGAAAAGCAGGATGTACTGGACAGTAGTGGATGTGTGTGTGTTTATGTGTGTGTAGTCCAATACTGGGTGTGTGTGCATGTGTGTGTGTAGTCCAGTATTGTGTGTGTAGTCCAGTATTATGTGTGTGTAGACCAGTATTGTGTGTGTGTAGTCCAGTATTTTTTGTGTGTAGACCAGTATTATGTGTGTGTAGCCTTGTATTGTGTGTGTGTAGTCCAGTATTGTGTGTAGTCCAGTATTGTGTGTGTGTAGTCCAGTATTGTGTGTGTGTAGACCAGTATTGTGGATGTGTAGTCCAGTATTGTGTGTGTGTAGACCAGTATTGTGGATGTGTAGTCCAGTATTGTGTGTGTGTAGCCTTGTATTGTGTGTGTGTGTAGTCCAGTATTGTGTGCATGTGTGTGTAGTCCAGTATTGTGTGTGTGTGTAGTCCAGTATTATGTGTGTGTGCAGCCTTTAATTGTGTGCGAGTAGACCAGTATTGTGTGTGTGTGTGTAGTCCAGTATTATGTGTGTGTGTAGACCAGTATTGTGTGTGTGTAGACCAGTATTATGTGTGTGTGTAGCCTTTAATTGTGTGCGTGTAGACCAGTATTGTGTGTGTGTAGACCAGTATTGTGTGTGTGTGTGTGTGTAGACCATTATTGTGTGTGTGTGTAGACCAGTATTGTGTGTGTACACCAGTATTAGGTATTGAATTAATTAGGTCTGCGAGTTGCTTCTTTCCTTTCTCAAACACAAGTTGATTAGGGATGCCAGCTGTCCGTGTGTGTGTGTGTGTGTGTGTGTGTGTGTGTCTATGTTCATGTGTAGGTTAACGCCTGCGTGTGTGCGCAGTGTTTGTGTACAAAGTTTTTATACGTGTGTGTGTTTTTCTGCACATTGGCATGCGTGAGTGTGTGTGTGCCTGAGTAAGTGTGTGTGTGCGTGTGTGTGTGCGTGATTGTGTGTGTGTTTCTGTCTACTACATGTGCCATTCCCGTGCCAGCTGCCAGACCACACCATGCCAATACTCTATGATTAGTACCCGCTGGCAACTGGACCCAGAGCGATGCCAACCTGCACCCAGGAGACCAAGATGGCCGACGCAACGGTAATCCCCCGGACCACCGCCTTCTCCCTTCACACCCACAGAACAGGACAACCTAAAGCTCCCAGTCAGAGAGGTAGCTTCCCAAGACCTGGCAACTAACCTCGCAACCACCGTAAGGAAAGGATTCCTAATAAACACGGAAGACGTGGCGATCAGATATACAGATGGGTGTTGTGCCCCGATCTCATGGGTTTGGCATGGACAGGCTGATTGCACAGCTTGTCCATGGTGAGGCTGTCCACCCATCTGCCCCCCCCCAACTCCAGTATTGTATGCACGGGTGTGCGTGTGTGTGTGTGTGTGTGGCCCCTGTTGCAGAACAGACAGTTTCTTCGTCTGACCATCCCTCTACACCCAATCACCATCATAGATACGGTACCATTCAATCGCTGTGAAGGTGTGGTTACCTGTGTATATGAAGCGACCCGGCGTGCCCTTGCAGAATTGTTTAGACTTGTATGACAGCGTGACCTCCACGACCCCAGGGATGTGTCTGGGCGGAGTCTGCACCTGGATGGCGTGGGCTGTGATCAGCTGTGGAGGACAGATGACACAAATGCAGTTGTCCTCCTCAATGCAGTTCAATGCAGTTTGCAGTCACAGACCTCATAAGTAGTTAACAAGCTATCGAACAACTCATTTAGTATAGAGGAAGTACATCCCTGCCTACATCACTAGTGCATCCGCTTGAATAAAACACTAAATATAAACTAGCAACATGGAAAATGGTGAGTTTGATTTTAATTATTGCATTTGCAGGTGGCTGGTTTGCATCAACAAACTTCTAATAAAACCACTGCAAACATTTAGCATGAAAGTCTGCCTGTGATGTGTGGGGAGAGTTCCTGGAACCATCCTTACAAAACCGTTCATTCTTATAAACCTAGTCAGTGACTGTTCTATGCCATCACTGTGTCAATAGTTTTGGGAGATTGGCTGCCGGTCACTGTCTCAGAGAGACAGAAACACATTTACAGTTACTGGGTAAGAGTCCCATATGTTCCGTTGGTGTTTAGTGGTGCTGCTAACCTCACTCCAGACCAGCATGTTGCCAAAGATGACCTGGAGGCCATCGAAGAAGTTGTCTCCTATGATGATCACAGTGGCCCCTCCTGTGGTCCAGCCCTCACTGGGACTGATGGCCTTGATGCAGGGGGTCGCTGTGGAGGTAGGAGGTGACAGCTCATATTTTACAATTTCACTGTAAAATATACAAATTAAAAGACAGTGAAAGCGTGACAGAATTTAAACAGGCACAGGCAAACGCTAACCCTGGACAGCAGTGGACTTGAAGAGAATCTCGTTATAAAGATGTACCCTCATTCCTCACAGAATTGGGGATTTAAAGGTACTAGAGTGTTCATTCAGATTCTATGAAGAGAAAAATGAAATTCTCCAATTCCCATCCAGGCCTGCTGTGCTGCGTACCACTGGCCTCTGGACCTCATTATTACAGGCTTTAGATTACTGGATCAGATTGGAAAAAAGACCAGCAGTGGAAATACAAATAAATAAAGGCTTAATCTCCTCTACTTTACAGATCCTCAGCTTGTCAGACATGATGTAATTCTTCAACGCAGGGTAATCCACTTTACTTCAGAACGACTTCTGCTCTTTTCCTGTCTCTCTCCTGCCACTCTTTCCTTAATCTCTCTGTTTACCTTTCTTTCTCTCTTCATCAGTACTCCTCTTCCTCCTGCAAACTAAGACATGGTTTCTTTCACAGGCACTGATGGTGTGTGTGTGTGTGTGAGTGTGTGTGTGTG